>JAVJIF010006086.1:0-121371 GCA_038442645.1 Agave tequilana | reverse complement strand
CTGCGCCATTCTTCCTGTCATGAAAGGCAGCTACATGTTAGGCATGCAATCAAATATAATAATAAATTGCCTAAAGGAATTGTGAAATTTATTTACTTTGTGCGTGAAGTGGGTTTTAAGTTTTGGTGGTGTGTGTGGGTAGGTGTAGGTGGGTGGGGTGGGGCGCACGTGACTTAGCAACATGAAAATACATATTCATGTGTATGCATTTTTATTGAAGAAAATTCAAAAGAGTTGTACCAAGGTAAAATATCCTTGCTTTTCAGCTTTCATCTTCCTGTCATTAAATAAATAAATAATGATAGACTCCCAGAAAAAGAGAAGAAGAAGAATGAGAGGTATTAGGTATTACAATACCAGGCAAGCATGAGTATCCTGACATCAGTATGATCTACTTCCACATCAGAGCAGAAAGACTCAATACCTTCAGGACTGTTAAAAAGGCGAGAGTACAAAGGAAGACAAAAATTGTTGTTATTAGTCATCAACAATATAAGATCAATGATATGCCTTTAGATAGAATATTAAAACTCAGTCATAAAGCTCAAATACTTAAGTCTAAGAAATGCTCAATTCTGTCACAACCGAAAGACCCAACCAATCTCATATATTAAAGTTAAAAGAATTGAGCATCACTTAAAGGATATAAGGTACAATGTAACATCAACTATCTATAGGGGTTGTGCCAAATTCCTGACAACGGTAATTACGAGCAACAGAGGGCCTTGCCATAAACCATGATAGTCCACTTGTTTGTCACACAGTTTAAGCCCATATTACCTAGGAACAAGCTTACAAATTCCCGAGACCAAGAAAGGGTCAAGACAAAGAGGTAAATACATGATTTTGCTACAGAACCCAAAGATGAGAGTAATGCCTACAGAGATCATATTATCTTATATCTTCATCAACATCTGGAAATGCAACCCCATTTGGCTTTGGCTAATTTTGATACATTAATATGCATATACATATTTTAAGCTGAACACTATCTTCAAAGAATACTCATTCTAGACAACCTGCATATGTCAAACATAAAATTAATAACGAAACACTATATTTAGGACAGAAAGTAAAAAAAATTAGAGAAAAGAAACTACAAGACAAGTACAAAGTTTTTAACTTTATGTAAATAATATTTAAAGCAATGTGAAGCTTCATTACAATTTCTTGAACCTTCCTTACAGACGTTGATAACTTTAAATTTTAATCTACACAGAGAGAGAACATGCTTCAAAACAACATGTATTTGGGAGAACATATAGGGAAATTATTCAGACCACTTTTCTCTATTCCCTCCCAAAATCCAGCCAATAGCCGTAGTCCACCCTAATGAATCATGGTAGCAGACTTGTCTCCTTATCAAGATGGTTCTCGATTCAGGATTTAGTAGGTACTGTCATTGCAGAGGCTCAAGGTTTTATTTTATATTTATCTATTCATCCTTATCTGTTTGTAACAATCTATAGCTCTTAAACAAATATCACAGTGTAAAACAAGAAATAGAAAAGCTTCTGTGAATTTTCAGGGCATAGGTGAAATCCAACTGAACTTTTGCCTATATCATCACAGAAATTGGTTCCAGCATAGGCAGTTGTGTTCGATCCACAGGCTCATTGTTTCTTTTATCCCTCCATCTGCTTCACATAAGAGGCATAACCTCTCTTAAAAGCCTCTCTTATTGCAGGAAAAAGCCATATTTTTTGCTCTTGCCATCATTAAGAGCATATATGTTTTGCACTGGCTATCGATTCTTGGTATTCCTGGGTTGACACAATTACTCTTAATAATACACACAAGGAAAAATGTTGGATATGACACTGGGGAAATGACAAGCGTTTTGCCTCCTATAGCGGTTAACTCTTGTGCCTTACAGGCTATTAGAAAGCTAGAAGTCAACTACTAGCCATATTCCACGAGCCCAATTGTATATGAGAGTCATCCTCCTGTATTTTCATAGTTGACCTGACATGCCAACAATTAGGTCATTAACAGTGTCATTGTGACCTCTTCCGCTCCGTTTATGGGGAATAGTAAAGAATGATCTGGGTGGTATCACTGAATCCTAACAATTATAATATCTTACTTTAATAGTGAAATGGATGACATGTAGGATCAAGCTGGATAGATATTGTGGGGTGAACCACACAAAATCCATTTTCCGAATTCTACCCAAGCATTATGGCCCTATATTTCTATGTACCTTACAGGCTCATAAAAGGCATACTCCATGAGCCCAAGTTGTTTAATGTCATCATCCTAATATTTCATAGTTGATCTGATATGACTCCAAATTAGATTTATTAATACTGTCACTGTGACCTCTTCTCTTCCGCTTGAGAAGCTGTAAAGAAGGATCTGCGGGAACCATTGAAACATAACAATTAATCTCTTCCTTTAATAGCAAAATGCATAACATGTAGGATCAAGCATGATTAGCCACATTGTAGGTGAACCACACAAATCAATTTCTGAATTCTGTCCATGTCCAAAATATCAAATTAATCACCAAATGGAAGGTATCCTGCCTCACAAAAGTGGAAAGGCAAAATAAACCTAGTATAAATTAAGATTAAATACATATAACCCAAATAAAGCCAAGAGCTAATTGAAATCACGCATTGCTTTCTTGACAACACTGCCTAAGTACAACTGGTAATAACAATTTTAAATCCAACCCGTATGAACCAATAAAAGGCAAACCGCTATGACACACCAGATCCGCCTCGGTTATTGATAGAGTAAAGAGATGTGACATTTTTTGAAATCAGCCTAATTAGAACTATATTTAGTTAGAAATCTTTTAAATTTTAATCTTATAGCTTTACTGTACCAATCCTTCTAGGTTTTAGGTTATAACTACATCTCTATATAAAGAGGCAAAAGGTAACAATCTTAGGCTTCCATCATCCCACTCCTACAAGGGAGATGGTTCCCATCAGAGCAGAGTGTCGAAAAAGGATTCATGTAGGTTGCCCAAAATGTTTAGGATAAAGGTTTTATTGTTGTTGTCATTGTTGCTTCTCAACTATTTCTTTGTGGATTGATGGTGTCTATTGAATTTTATAATTGTTTTGAGTTGGGTTCAAATTTAATCATTTTAGCTCACTTGTCCGCACATACAATGGTAAGAGCTAGCATGCCTTGCTCTCATGGCTAATGATTAAAGTGGCAGCATGCACAACATTGGCATGGCTAATGGTGAAGTGGCAATGACGCCAGCAATGAGGTCATAGAGCGGGACCTGTTGCGATCATGGTTCACAGTCGCGGTCTCGGCCGTCGACTCGGCGGGCACTGAGACGGATCGGCTCGGCTCGGCGACTCGGATCGGTATCGGGCGATACGCGCAAAACGCTACATAGAAAACTCAAAAAAATTCTGAAAAAATCGCGACAAATCTAAAAAAAATGTAGACATCCCACATTCATATATCACATGTCCAAAATATATCAAATAGCACACTAAATATAAAACGAAAGCATAAATACACGCGTCGTCGGTATAAGCATATTAAAATACATGCACAATATAGTAAATTACACAAACTACATTCATAAATACATGCTAATATAGTTATTTCCACATTGAATTGCGATGAGCACAAAATCATCATCATAATATCGAGTCGACCGAGGAACTCCGATTCTTGGCCGAGTCGGCCTCCTCTGAGTTGAGTCGACGGACTCGTGACTCGGACTCGTCTCGGAGTAGGCCGAGACGGATACGACTCGGCCGACTCGTCTCCGACTCGGTCGAGTCTTTGAACCGTGGTTGCGATAACCAGCTTTCAAGAATTTCAACAAGAGGATAACCAAAATTGCAAGACATACAAGAGAGACTAAGTTGTCTTTGGAAAACCTTTGGGAGGTGACCACCTATGTAGCTTAGACACTCCTATCATGGAGTAGTGTCGTATCCGAATCGTGTTTGACACACGTGTCGTTGTATTTTTAGAATTTGTCACATCCCAAGTCTCATGTCCACTTCGATGTTTTTGTGTTCGTGCAATAGATGACCACCATAGCAACAGTAACAGAGTTCAAGAAACTGTAAGAACAACCGGCTTCAGGCAATACTGACAAGCTGCACAATTGTCATGACAACAATTGGTCCAACTCAACAAATTGGGCATTGATTTCACTAGTTCATGAAAACTATAAATGAAGGGTAACAAATAATCCCTTTAAAAACAAAAGGTAGAGGCTCACAAGTCTCAAGATAATAGGGACAATCATTGGGTTCATTACCAGTTCTCATGTCACACCTGATATACTAGAATGATTGTCATTAAAAGAAATAAGAAAAGATCGAGAGGATTACCAGACATTGTTCTTGAATTTAAGAATGAGATGAACAAGAATTTTGGAGTCTTAAGAGTAGAGAAGTCTAGGAAATTTAAGTATGATGATCCTTTCTCAACATGATTTTGGAGAATCCTTTAGAGATATCTTCAAAGGCACTTCATTTGTTGACGTAGAACATCAGTCAGTAAACAAGCAGCCTTGTCTTTCTAACTATGATGTAGAAAGTCCTAGCTACTTCGCTGTTTTTGCAGGTTTTTTACTACGCAGTGATTTTGCCTCCATTAGATTATATATTCACTGCCTTAAGATATGAAAGAAATCTATCTGTTCAATGAGAAAATCTTAGAAAGAGGGAGGGAGCAGGGAGGGAGGAAAAAATGGTTATCTGGTACTGAGATATTTGCATCAATAGCAAATGCCAAAACTCCAATGTTTAATCTTTCGTCTGCCACCTAGCACACTAAGTTACACAGCTAGATACCGAAACTTTGGTACAGCTACATTTTATTTTACTGCATTTCCTTATTCTCTCACGTTCAAAGTAGCAAAATGGTAAGTATAGGCAGTCTGTCTTGAACTACAAAGAAGATCAAGTAACTTAAACTGCAAAGAAGATCAAAATAGCTCACCAGTAGACAAAAAGGTAAAAGATCTGAGAACCTGAAGAGAAAATATTAAAAAGGAGTCATAATATAGGAGTCTGCTCAATCACAATTCTTAAACCATGTAATCGAGGAGAAAGACCTGAGAAAATTTCTTGAAAATAAACAACTTTTTTTCATTCTCCTTTTTTCAGATCTCTGCGGAGTAAGATTCACAGTCCTCCAACTGATAGCAGAAACCAAAGAACTGCAGGATGGATTTGACTGCATTTTGGAACGTGCCAAGGTCCTGTCTAGATGGTACATGAAATGCCACGTTGTGTAATTTAGTGTGTTTAAACCATGCGCGCATGATTTTTAGCCTAAAAAATGGTTCAAAATATGTCTCATGAACTGAAGTCATTCTTGTTTAAATGTCTATAGTACAATATCAGTTTGATCCTAAACAAGTATGCCCACTAAATTCTAACAGCAGTAATTGACGTTCAATATAGCAGAACGTTAAAAATTTACTCAAACATAATCTAACAGTTTCTTATCCTTGGGAGGTGGGAATAAAGAGATAACAAAGGTGGTGCTTCCCAAACAGTTTTTAAAAAAAAATGAGTGCAACATGCAAATAAATATCAACCATGCAGCAAGAGATTCATGCTTGAGATGGACATAGAGATATCATAAAAATAAGTGTATCAGAACTCACTCTATCATACCAGAAGACTTGTCCGCATAAGCATAGAATAGGTGGTCAATTCGCTCCATTTCCTTGGAACTGCTTTACTTGTGGCTGAGAAAACAAGAATTCAAGAATTATATATACCGAGAAAGGTAACTTCAAGCTAAATTAACATGGGAGTAAAGCACAGAGACCACTATACTTGTAGCTGAAAACAAGAGTGCAAGAACTTATATAACTGTTGAAATGTAACTCCACGACTAAATGATCATGTGATGCAGAAAGGCTAAAATATAAATACATTCTACTATGCTCTAGAAAGCATCAATATGGCACAGCACTTTTTTATTTCTGAAGGAATATGCTACAGCTCATATGCTACTACTCCCTATATGATAAAGGGTCTCGAGAATATCATTAGGTTCTCATGAAATACAACCACGATCATTTATGCTGCATTGCTAGTAGAAATACAAGAGAAAGACCCTACATTGTGATCAAAATCATGAAAAATCTTAGCCGTTTATTGATAGTTCGTTAATATAAAATTGATTTAAGTAGCACAAGTTCTAATCAAATGGAATAATATCCCATGCAAAATCACCAAATGCTAACAAAGGATGAAAATAAAGTCAACACGAATACATAACCAAACTAAAGGTAGTGCCATAAAAAGGATGGACTTTACAAGCTTGTGGTGTATTTCGATATTGGCTTTTTTGCCTTAGAATTTGTTTCTTTTGTGATGATGATTTCTTAATTTAACCTGCTCCTCATCCCTTTTTCTTTCTACATAATCATTGTTGTCATCAACTAAAGCCTTTTCCCATCAAAACAAATCAGGGTAAGATAATGACAAGGCTACATGGAAAATTTGACAAATTCATACCAGCGTTTGACCAGACATTACCCTCTCCCTAAAAGTTTCACCTAATTCCTAGCCGAAGAATGGTTACAAGAAAGATGGGTGTCATAAACCTAATAGGCAAGTTGGCTGGTAAGGAAACATACATATCTATCCAAATACCAAAAGGAGTATAATGAAGAAGCAACTCATTACATTGATTATAAAATAAAGAACTACCATTCATTATAAAATAAAGAACAATAATGAATTTTAAGAGGATTTTCTACGTTAAATAATTTAATTTGCATAAACTCCTCAACTAATTCCCATTTGTAAATCCACCTTCCAGATTTCAAGAAAAATTATTTCTGCCCAGAATTTCCTGTCATAAATTCAATGATAAACTATGTAAAAAGGCAAAAGGGTTGGCATTTCAGTCAAAAAGTTTTGTCCAGTCCTCCAGTTGCATTCTTCCAGAATCACAATCCACACCTTCATTCCAATTTAAGAAAGGCTTTGGAAACAATTTTCTGCAAGAATCCATTTTTACTATTAAAAAAAACTCAGACCAATTGATGCACTCAAATGAAAAGATATTCTAAAGCATACAAAGAATTATCTGCCAGCAGAAACAATCCCAGTTCACATCAATACGCGCACACACAACAAACACTTGAGTAAATCCACAAGAACCTACAATAATTAAGACAAATCCCAGCTACTTATATAACTAAGAACAAAATAAATAGAATTCACCCTAATTTTATCTCATAAACATATACGTAATCAAAATTCCACTTCGAGAATTCTTGAACCAGAAAGGACCCAACTTTTTTTTCCCCAGCTCATTTCAGCACGAAACCGACCGATTCCTCACGCAAAGAAAGGGCTTTTTCAACAAAAATGGAAATCTAAATCTAGCGATTGCCTGAGCGGAAGAGATCGGAGGCGCCGGAGGAATTCACGGAGTTTGAGCTCTGCTGGGTCTTTCTTGAGGACGAGCGTCTCATCTTTCTTTGTTGCTCTTAAAATTTAAGAACCGAGAGAAAGCGGCACGAAATTAAACAAATAGGAAGAGGAGGCGTGAGAGTCTTGCCCAGCTCGCTCTCGATCGATCGAAAGAAAAAGTCGAGAGGTTGCTATCGAGATCTCTCACTCTCGCTCTCAAATTTTTTTTCACAGTTTCACTCTCTCTCTCGAGTTAACTCCCTTCGTTGGAGGAGGAAAAAAACTTAATAAAAGGGAAGAGAGAATATTTGGGCCTGCTTGGGGCTTGCTTTTGGGTCGGGTTTAATCGGGAATGGGTCCGGTGCTGCGGTGCTTGTAATGGGGAGGTTGCGTCACGCTTGCGGAATCGGAACCGACAGATGAGACCAACCAGGCACCAGATATTTGCGCCCAAATGGGGTAATGAACTCGAATTGGGTCTCGGTTCCAACGAGCACGGACATTGCGCCCAACACACACAAAAAGAACGAGAAAGGCACCCTATACATCCTATAGATTATTATAGGGCACCCCCAAATTAGATCAAGACACCTCCAAAATATTCAAAAAAATCTATTATTTTTCCTTCTCCCGCCTATGCGGCGGACCCCCGGCCACCTCACTCCGATGGCCGGGGGGGGGGGGGGGGGGGGGGGGGGGGGGGGGGGGGAGGGGGGGGGGGGGGGGGGGGGGGGGAGGGGGTGCTGAGGGGGAATAGGTGGGGACGGGGTGGCAGAGAAGGAGGAGGAGGGGTCGGTGAAGAGGAAGGAAGGTAGAAGAAGAATGATTTTTTGAACATTTTACCATGAGTAAAATTGTAAAAAATAATAATGGCACACTTGTAAATATTTTTTGGGGCCTTCATCACTTTTGACGGTGGGCAATATTTGTTCCTGATTCCAACTGGTGTGCCCAAGTGAGAAGCACTTAGTTAAAAAGTAAAAAGAACAAATATCTCATTTGAATATTCATTTGAGTATTTCTCTCATTACAAGGAGACAAATAGCAGACTTGTGGCGGTGGCAATCGTGATCAGTGAAGGTGAAAAATGACAATTATTGTGGTGCAAGGATCGCAGTGTTTGCATTAATGAAGACTAATGCGAGTGATAGCAGAGACGATGCATGATAGTGATGATGGTCGTTAAGTTGGCGAGTAAGAGTGCGACAGTGGTAATAGTCTTTCACTGGTGGCAAGTGGCCAGGGGACGGAGCCACCCCCCCACCACAAAAGAATTTAAGAAATTTATTGTAACTCTTAATTATCATTTTTGTTAGGTCTAATGAATATGTTTGGCCTTCTCAGATTATTATCATTTGTGCTTTCTATTTGAAATGCTTCTATCAAATAATGGGAAATTTTATTTTAAATTAATATTATTATTATGTTTGGAACAATCAACTATCAACAAGTTAATTTTTCATATCGATGGATGATTCACATTTAACTATGAAAATTTTCTTTTTCTTCTTAAGAAAAACTCTTTAAAAAGCTTAGGTTTTATATGGCCCCATCTTCGTGAATTCTGGCTCTGTAATATTTCTATCCGCCAATATTGAATTATAATTATTGTTGATAAGTTAATTTGTTTTGATTTTAAACATTGAAAAATTAATACTGATCAATAAATATTTTATGGAAAGAGAAGAATTTAAAAATATATAGTTACATATGTATATGTAAATATGTGTGAATTAATACACATACATTATGTATTTTAATACAAGTAATAATAATAATTATTATTACTACTATTATGTTATTGTTATTGTTATTGTTATTGGGTGATTAGGAGAGTAATTGGAGGAGATTCGAGACATGGGAGTGGTTGGGAGTAAGTGAGAGAGAATGGAGTATGGGAGCGGGTTAGCTCCTTCACGCATTGTGGGCCGTCCATCACAGCTGGATGGACGATTTGATGGGAAAAGAGAAAAACAAAAACACATTTTGTGAAGAGTACGAGATAGGGAGAGCAAACGCTTCCCCAACTACTGGAACAGAGCCGCGAAAACGCGGCAAAAGCCGTTGGGCAGATCCTGGAGCGCGTGGATCAGTACTCTATGTCATCTTCAGATCTTTAAATAGATTTGTCTTTATCTCTCCGGAATCTTCAGAATATTTGTCTCAATCCCTATTTTGAATTAAGCTCATTTAATCTGAATTAAATGAGCTCTTGGGCTCATTTCTTCTCCTTCTCCATTAATATGGACCTGCACACCATTAAATAAAAAAGAACATTAAATATCATAGTTTATTATAAAATAAATGTGAAAAATGTGATAATAAATATGCAATATTAATGAACAATCACACCCTCACACCTATCTTTTGCTTGTCCTCGAGCAAAACAAAAAAACAGATCTAATCTAATCTAACTCACTTTTGTAAGAGTCACGGTTACACTTAGCACGTGCAATAAGCCGTTACGCCTTTAGGTTACCCCTCGAAGACGAGTTTTGTCTCATGAGAATTTTCAGTGAATTACACTTACAATATCCATATAAAAAGGAAAAACAAAGTGTTAGTATTTTGAAAAATACATTTTGAAGGAGAAAAAATATTTAAAGTATATTTTACAAAAATCAAGTAACATATAAGTCTTAAGATCACCAAACTATTCATTTCTAAACTTAGTGTCTATTCAAAAACTTATTGCCAACCAAGTAAGGACTAAACTTGTATTTCTCATCTAGTCTATTATTTACCCTAATCATATGCACCTTTGTGACTGTGACGCCCCGATCCGGCGGTACAGAAACGTCACTGTGACGTATATACGCAGGTCAGAAATACCCTCACGTTATACGCTAAGCATCAGTACATGTAAGAATTAGAGTGCGGAAGTACAGTGGTCATATACATTCCAACAGAAAAGTACAAATAGATAGTTATCACAGAGAGTGATATAATATTATAAGAATATTACATCACTAGAAAATACAAAGTACATCATATGAAGAGATATACAAAAGCTGAGAGGTGCTTACAAGCAGCAAGAGGGGTCTCGAGAACTAAACAGGAGAGGAACTGAGAGGAAGAGCTGCGGCGATAATCCAAGCTTCTGCTGCGCTCTGATCGTCATGGAAGGATTCATTGCGCACTCTGATCAGCTACAACAAAGTCACCAAGGTCCGGTCTCTAGGATCTGGACATGAGAATTCAGGGTTGTCAGACGCAACCCTGCGAGTACATATAATAAAGCCAAATGGCGTACATAACAGGTACACGTATACATGATCAAGTGATGTGGTCCAAATATGCAGGTACAAGTAATAACAAATAACATAAGGGAAACTAAAGGAACAACAGTAAATCATATATATCGACGAATCTGAAACTGAAAACATGCATAGAAGGCAGTATGAAGAGCATAGTACATATAAACATGCGATAAATAAGCTAAACAAGACAAATACAAGTATGGACAACACTAGTTGTACAAGCTCAGATTATGAATTCATGGGACAGATACGTCAAGGGGATAATCCAAACAAGGAAACTCATCTATGTACCATATATCACATGTCGCCATCGTCTGAGTTTATACTACTTGAGTTTGCCCTAAGAGTAGCAGAACTATAGTGTGTCAATTGTAATCTTTGTGCCACATAAATTATATGTCATACGACAGGGTGCCAACTTAGGGCGTAACACTATAACTGGAGAATATAAAGGTGTGTTGTATTTTAAGTTATCCAATAATAATAATCAGTATCGTTTGATATTTAAATCGCCTCCCTACCAGCGCCTCACATCACCGATAGTCCATACTAGAGTTCGTACTCCGTAGAACTTACCCGGTTCTGATATGTGAGTACCAAGACCCGAACAAAGGAGAGACCAAATATCACACGTTCCTAACCTTATTACTGTTTGGTTGTTTTATGTTATTCATCCGATCCATATGCTTTTGTATGTGCTACTGGCACACATACATCCACTTATGAATAAGATCAGTTATTATTTGAAAACTGATGAATCTGATGGCTCATATTTATAGTGGGTCTCGTCTCTGCCCGAGACTAGCTCAGAAGTACAGGCTACTGCTTCCGTGGACTTATCGTTACGCGCCCTCATACGACACTTTAGAAATATCACCATTATAAATATGACATCATACCGGTTTTCATCAGTTTCCTCCACCCCAGTGTAAGTTGAGTATTTTTATTTTATATATGAATTGTCCAAAGATAATATCCACAAGTGTATACAGTATAACCATGATTATCCAACTATGAGAATTAACAAGAGTATAATATCAGGAGTCATCCTTTTCAGGGGTTCAGGAATACAGGAGTTCAGGAGTACAGGAGTTTAAGAGTACCAAATGTCTGGTAACAGTATAATAATCATGCCAAGTCCCCGTAAAAGTAATAGTCATGAATATGCAATATAATACAGGTGCCACAATATCAGGTCAAGTGTGCCAGTACCAGGTGATAGCATGTCAAGTGTCAAGTGCTATTATATCAGGTGTTAGGTAGCGGGCGATAAGTATAGCATGGCAAGTACCGGTGTCAGATATCAAGTATCAGATATCAAATAATAAGTATATCATGGTAAGTACCGGTATCAGATATCAAATAATAAGTATAGCATGACAAGTACCGGTATCAGATATCAAGTAATAAACATAGCATGACAAGTGCCGGTATCAGATATCAAATAATAAGTATTGCATGGCAAGTACCGGTATCAGATATCAAATAATAAGTATAGCATGGTAAGTACCGGTGTATACATATCAGGGTCAGGTAACTAATATATCGGTGAGAGTCGCAACATCAAATACTAGGTATCAACCGGTCACGTAACATGGTACAGGAGAACGACATAAATATTTTAAACTCTTCACAACATTATTCTAACAATAATAAATTTATCTATTTATTAGCCATGCGAAGCCGAGTGAAACGGGAGCAGATTTAGGCATACCCGGTATAATACCGGTTCGACAAGGTATAATAACGGCTGACAACTATTTATAAACATGATAATTTTAGAAATCATTTATATAACATATACCAACTTGCATAAAGAGACATCGTATATAAAAAGCAATATAATAATTATTAAATATGAAATGTGTTGGCCCAAAGGCCCACACTCTAGTTTTGATGATGATCAACTCATGTAGTTATAGTACTAATGATCTTGTGTTTAATTAGTGACAGATTTGTTATCAAGATCTTAGGAGGTATGGAGCTTCAACAAAGGACTTAAAGTCAAGTTTTGGAGCTAGCACCGTTGATTCACGAGCCTATGCATCAAGACCACATCAAGAGTTGAGCTCGTTGGATCGTGTTTGGACCAAGTCTAGAAGATGAGAAGGCTTCAAGTGAAGACTTCAAGAAGATGAAGACTTGTGTCTAGGTATAAGATTTTTGCTTTTAGATAAATATAAAGGATAGAGTAGTTGGTGGATTGCTCAAGTACATATACACACACACTCTTGATAGTTTTGTTTTACAAAAGATTTTTACTTTAGAAAAATACTTTTTGATTTTTGGAATTTCTTATATGCATGTCTTTTATCCAAACCAAGTTTAGAGCTAATGTCAAAACATAGATATCTTATTTGTATAGTGGTTCATATCCATACACACTATGCTTTAATGAATTCAAAATATCTTGTTTTTGTATCATGAAGAAGTTTGGAAAACAAGTTTTAGAAAAATACAAGTTTTCAATTGAGCCAATATTCCAACTTACAAAAATAGTCCAAATCTTTTATAACATGCCTTGATTTTGTGCAAGCATGTTTGTTTATCAAAGTATATTGATAAAACTATTTTTGTATATTTTCAGTATTTTATGGGATTTTAAGTGAGCCAAAAAGACCAAGTTTTAATCCCTAGATTTTCTGTTCCTGGCTTCAGCAAGTCGACTAGTCGACCGACCAAGTCGACTAGGGCTGAAGTCGGTCGACCGACTCGGTCGACCAACGTGCACAGACGTGCACGCCAGTTCTGCAGGAGGGCGGCCGACCGACCCGGTCGACCGTCCAGAGAGCTCTGCTCTCTGGAAAGGCCCCGCCACCGCGCGGTCGACCGGGAAGAGAGCTTGCTCTCTGTATCCTGGCTCGGTCGACCGGCCGGTCGATCGATGGCTCAAACGGTCTGAAATATGACCGTTGGCCGGCCGACCGGACGGTCGACCCGTTAGGCCTGACAGAACCCCAACGGCTAGTTTTTTCTGAACCTATAAATTTGGGGGTTTGGGCATTATTTTCACTAAGATTTGAGAGTATTTTTGTGTAACACCCCGAATTTTTCAACCCGATTTGATACTATATTCTTGGATTATTGAGAGTATAAAGAATATCAGGAAATTTTGAATTGGTTATATTTATGTGATAATAAATTTGGAAATTTATCAGGGAAATTTGAAATGAATTAATTGGAAGTATTTAAATAGATATGCATTAGTATTCTCCTTGGTACATTTTAATAATATGTAGTTGATACATATTTAATAAAGGTATAATATTGTAAATACAAATACCTAATCATAATATAAATACCTAAAATAACTTATTTCCAAAAATATTTAAATTAGGGGTGTGTTGGCAAATTTGTGTGCAAATGAGAGGTGAGGTGGGCTTTAATTAAGAGGTCTTGGAAATTGCAAAGAGAGGTGGTAAGTTTTAACAAATTAGGGAATATAAACTAATGAGGAAAATAATCTTTTTCCCAAATTAACCTAACTATTCCCAAAACCCACTTCTTCTCTTCTTCTTTCGTTGGCTGAGAAACAAACCCCCCAAAATTCTTTCCCTCTTTGATCCACACACACACACACCTCTCTCTCTCTCTCTCTCTCTCTCTCTCTCTCAGGGCCGATCCTGGCCGGACCAGGCGGGGCCGCGCCAGGAGCGGCGGCGGCCAGGGCCAGGCGCGGCCTGGCCAGGCGAGGCCGCGGCCAGCGCGGCGGCTAGGCCGCAGCCAGGGCGGCGGTCGGAGGCGGCCATGGCGGCAGCAGGGGAAGGCAACAAAGAGGTGAGGGAGGTTCTTCTTGAGCAAGGTTTTATTTTGATTCTTTTTGAAATTTTATACCCAATCATGTTGATTAACTCTTTTCCTTTCCATAAATCCAGTTGAATTAGAGTTTTACATTTATTGGTATTGAAGCCCTAGAAGGTTACTGAAAAAGGAATTCCTTTGATTTATTCTAATTGATTGTTGTTGTAAAAAGTTGATTGTTGTTGTAAAAAGAATTTACATGAATCAAGTTGTACACATAACACTAAATGTTGAGAATTAGAGAAGAAATTTGTGAACTTCTATCACATAGAGCCTTCTATGAACATCTCTATCATTGCAAGCCATGGTTGACAAGAGAGTGAATATAGGATTGGGTATTGTATGGTTCTAATTAACAGTATTCTAGCACTGAGATTTCAAAACCAGTAAGACTAATCAAAACTCTTACACAACTCATTGTTTTGTAAAATTTTCCGTTTCACCTTCTTTCATGACATATGTAAGTTGTTTAATGACTTTCTAATTTGAAAGTGGGTGAATCAATAGAGAATGCCTGCTCCGCTTTAGTTAAACAATGACATACATATCTCTTAGTTTTGTTACAATACACCTTTGTTGCCAATAGTCTTGAAAAGAGAATTAGTGAGAAATTTTTATTTTTGTGTGGGAGGCACTGTGCCTATTTGAATGACTCGTTTCACATAACCTAGAGCCAACTCCTTATAAGCAAGAAAGAGGAGTATTGATATCGGCATTTTAGGAACCTGGATCCATCTCTTGATCTTCCACAACTGAAAAGGCCAAACATATCCTATGAATGCTCTTATAAAAATTTCCCGTGATCAAAATCTAAATACCTAAGTTCATGCCTTCCTCATGATTTAATTGAGATGAGGAAATAAGAGGAAAAGTTGAGAAAATGGGTAGTTCAAAGTACTTGATAATAATAATACAAATCTGTTAAAGTCTGTCCAGATTTGAAACCAGAATTTCAGGGATTCTTTCGTAAGGATATTTAATAAGAAATAGGTCATGTGATATACCGTTGGAAAGCTAATCGAGTCTACTTTCCAACCGCGCTTACGATGTCCAAATCCAATGTCTGTGCTAGGAATTATCACTGGAACTTGATAACTTGTCGAAAGTGCAAAGCTGCAGAATTTTAGATGTCTAAATGATTTTCTGTTTATTTCAGCTGTGCATGTGAATTAAGTGGGTCATTTAATATATTGCTAGGAAGATCAATAAATCTAAGTTTTAAAGGAAGTCCCTGCGTCTCATCCTTATATCAAATGTAGAAGTTACGATAAATCATCTTCGATTGTTAGGAAGGTCAGATCCGAGGAAACATATTTAGATGGGATCTATGGGAAAGCTATTGGAATTTATATGTTGGCATGTTATGTTGAGTGTAGAACTAGCACCCTTCTTCAGTAACGCAGGTTATGAACACGGGTGTGTCATACCTATTTAATTAAATGTTGACCCTTTAAAATAATGTCTCAAAACGAGGTTGCATGTACATTCGGTGTGCTGGTGATTATCCTCAGACTCTGATTTCTTTAATTTTTATCTGAAATAAGGAATTAGTGTGCTATGGACAATAGACTAATAGATGTGTGAACATGAATACTAATTGAAAGAAAAGATTTTCTTAGTGTAATATAAAGATTGGGAAGTGAGGGTGATGGGATTGACCGTATCGAATTCAGAACCGGCAGGAATCCAATGAGTCTCAACTCCATGCATGAGTAAATGGGAATAGCTGTTATAAATATATATATAAAATCTTGGTTGTGACCACAATATATTTTTTCGTATCAAAGAAATTTAAGTAATAACGAATTGTTGGGGCTTATTCACTTGTACGTTAAATTAAGAGAGTTGCATTCCAAATTAAATAGCATGTGTGAGACATTCGCTTCTCCTTGTAGTCTCAACTTACCCATCCCTTTAGCCAGGATGTGTGTGTAAGTAATACTTTTGCATACAGATAGTATGTGTTATATCTTCTAAATTCTTATTGAATTTCTTTCTCCTGTAAGTATAATGTCTTGATTTACGTCAGGGGTTAAAGATGTAATTGTGGCGTTCACATTATTCTAATTAAAAGGGATAAACCGATTATCTGAGGTGATGACCACTTTAATGGGCATAATAATGAATGTGTTGAAATCTCGTATATGAAGATTGGAAAGTGAGAATATGGGTATGTGGTATATGTACATATGTACTATCCGGGCGTTATGCATGTGGGAACCATGTGACATGGTCGTTCCTCTATTCAAAAACATTCAGAGCATCACATAGAAGGCACCTATGTTATATATCTATACACATGTACCATGTTACAAGAATAAAGGGTTAGTAAGGCAGGCTTAGAACTGAACACAACCTTGCGTAATAAGTGTTGCATTTAATGTAGAACTTTGAAACATGGGGTGCAAGGGCATTGGCATGTGTCTCACTGAATAAGAATCATTATGATTGATATGAATATAATGGGTGAATATCACTTGATTTCTGTACTTAATGTAATTGGGTGGCATGTCTGATTAATTAATTGGTATGAATATTCCTGTAATGTTGCAATTTGACAGATAAACATCACTTGTGAGTATGATTGCTTTTGTAAGGGAATTGATGTGCATGATATATGAACCTTATGAAACTGGATGCGTTGGTTATTGTGTTGTTACTATGATATTGGGTAAACCTCAAGCACATGTCTTCTTTCTTATTGTTGCACATCATTTCGGGCATGACATGTAAGCTAGTTTTATACTGCTTGTATGAATATTATAACTTAAGTTTGCATGATGCATTATATAAGAGGAGGAAGGGGCCGGGCGGGAGCCGGTAGGAGGGGGAAGACGGGGATCTGACAAATACATATATATATATATATATATATTGGAGGAAGGGGCCGTGCGAGAACCGGTAGGAGGGGGGAAGACGGTGTTATTGTTGTATATACATGCTATATATATTATATTAGGAGGAAGGGACCCGTATGCTGGGCGGAGTGCGAAGACGGTGCTTTATAAATATGTGTATATATCAGGAGGAAGGGACCCGTATGGCACGGGCGAAGTGCGAAGACGGTGCTATGATATACACTTAATTGCATCCTTACTAATGATTGATAACGAATGGTTATGTGTGATACCAATGTGTATGTGTGTGTGTGACACTGGGGGCATGATGGATGTGTCGTTGTATATGATAATGAAACCATCAGAATACAAGTTTAGTTCATTGAAATGAATACCATGTATTGGGTAAAAGTGTGCATGTGAACCAGTACATTTCTTGAAGTGTGATGCGTTATTGCATTATGAGAAATATGATATGATTTATGTTATATAATTATGGCTTGTGATGCAAGTGTTATTTGAATGCATAAACTAAGCTATGGTATAACTCTGGTGGTTAGTGGATTATAACAGGGTATACAAGGCACGCGAGTAATACACACTATGTTCACATAAGACGAGAGAGTGTAATTATGTAACTCTTAGACCTTATCATACGTAAAGATGAAAATCCAAGAAAGCAATTGGGGAGTACAATCATAAGAGTCTGATCGTCCTCAGAAATTGTAGAGGCTGAGGCCTTGAGTTATTAAACTATCGGATGCCTCCAATTCTTGTCCTCTTACTGTTTCAGATTCCTTTTGTTGCGTGCATATTCATACCCTTGTAGAGATATTATCTGTTCTTGATTATTCCTACCTCACTCACTGAGCTGTCGAGCTCACCCTCCCACAGACTGTTATATTGCAGGTTGCTTGGAGGCAGGGGTCAGGGCTATGCTGTGCAGAGTTCATTCTGGATATAGTCAACTCTTGTATTTTGGGACACTTGTGTTTGTATTTGATACATGTGGGTATTGGGATAGATTATTAATCTTGTACATATATACATATGGAGAACCTTATAGTAGTTTCATTTCAAGTGGACATTCGAGATATCTTGTATTGGGTTGTAGTTATAAGTAGTGTATCTATCAACATGATGCCATGTGAAGTTGAAAGTTGTCATTTCTGAGATTCTATGGATTAATAGAAAGAAACTATAAGAATTCATATTGATATGTTTCTCCATAAGTAGGCGATGTCAAGCCGAAATACTTTTATGATTGTGTGGATGATGTTGAATAGAGTTATATGGTTGGTGTGAAAATAAGTAGGCTGATGTTAGCCGAAATATATCATATCTGTTTTGGATATTATATCCGACCAGTAATTACAAAGGAGGTGCTGCCGAAATTTTCAAGAAATAAGGAAATAATTTGATTAATCGGCTTATGTAAGATGGATGTTATGTAAATTGAAGATTTATTAAGCTGGGACCGTTACAGTTGGTATCAGAGCGCAGGATATAGAATAAGGATAGAATTAGAATAGTTATGATAAAAGAAGATTGGATTGGTATGATTGATATGCGTGGTTGTGTTATTGCATGTGTGTGCAAATGTTGTTTGACTTGATTGGTTTAAGGGGGTAGGGGTTCTTACGTGTATGACTAATCCTGAAGCGCGGGATATTTGGTCACTGCCTTATGTTCGGATTGTGGTACCCACATGCCATAATTCGGATGTGTTCGGCTGAGGGTGTGGGCCCTCAGTACGAACTGCTAGTGGTATGGGACACTGGAGTAAGGAAATGATTAAAATATCAAGCGAGTTAAGATTAAGTCAGATCGTAAGAACATAGTATAGGAAATTGTTCATGAGATACTAAAAAAAAAATTCTCGAGGAAAAGGATCGAAAGAGGTATTTTATGGAAGTAAGAAATTGAAGTATATAAGAGAAATGCAAAGTTTTATGCTTACTCACTATAGGTAGCAAGTTTCGAGGACGAAACTTTTGTAAGGAGGGTAGAATGTAACACCCCGAATTTTTCACCCCGATTTGATACTATATTCTTGGATTATTGAGAGTATAAAGAATATCAGGAAATTTTGAATTGGTTATATTTATGTGATAATAAATTTGGAAATTTATCAGGGAAATTTGAAATGAATTAATTGGAAGTATTTAAATAGATATGCATTAGTATTCTCCTTGGTACATTTTAATAATATGTAGTTGATACATATTTAATAAAGGTATAATATTTGTAAATACAAATACCTAATCATAATATAAATACCTAAAATAACTTATTTCCAAAAATATTTAAATTAGGGGTGTGTTGGCAAATTTGTGTGCAAATGAGAGGTGAGGTGGGCTTTAATTAAGAGGTCTTGGAAATTGCAAAGAGAGGTGGCAAGTTTTAACAAATTAGGGAATATAAACTAATGAGGAAAATAATCTTTTTCCCAAATTAACCTAACTATTCCCAAAACCCACTTCTCTTCTTCTTCTTTCGTTGGCTGAGAAACAAACCCCCCAAAATTCTTTCCCCTCTTTGATCCACACACACTCTCTCTCTCTCTCTCTCTCTCTCTCTCTCTCTCTCTCTCTCTCTCAGGGCCGATCCTGGCCGGACCAGGCGGGGCCGCGGCCAGGAGCGGCGGCGGCCAGGGCCAGGCGCGGCCTGGCCAGGCGAGGCCGCGGCCAGCGCGGCGGCTAGGCCGCAGCCAGGGCGGCGGTCGGAGGCGGCCATGGCGGCAGCAGGGGAAGGCAACAAAGAGGTGAGGGAGGTTCTTCTTGAGCAAGGTTTTATTTTGATTCTTTTTGAAAAATTTTATACCCAATCATGTTGATTAACTCTTTTCCTTTCCATAAATCCAGTTGAATTAGAGTTTTACATTTATTGGTATTGAAGCCCTAGAAGGTTACTGAAAAAGGAATTCCCTTTGATTTATTCTAATTGATTGTTGTTGTAAAAAGTTGATTGTTGTTGTAAAAAGAATTTACATGAATCAAGTTGTACACATAACACTAAATGTTGAGAATTAGAGGAAGAAATTTGTGAACTTCTATCACATAGAGCCTTCTATGAACATCTCTATCATTGCAAGCCATGGTTGACAAGAGAGTGAATATAGGATTGGGTATTGTATGGTTCTAATTAACAGTATTCTAGCACTGAGATTTCAAAACCAAGTAAGACTAATCAAAACTCTTACACAACTCATTGTTTTGTAAAATTTTCCGTTTCACCTTCTTTCATGACATATGTAAGTTGTTTAATGACTTTCTAATTTGAAAGTGGGTGAATCAATAGAGAATGCCTGCTCCGCTTTAGTTAAACAATGACATACGTATCTCTTAGTTTTGTTACAATACACCTTTGTTGCCAATAGTCTTGAAAAGAGAATTAGTGAGAAATTTTTATTTTTGTGTGGGAGGCACTGTGCCTATTTGAATGACTCGTTTCACATAACCTAGAGCCAACTCCTTATAAGCAAGAAAGAGGAGTATTGATATCGGCATTTTAGGAACCTGGATCCATCTCTTGATCTTCCCACAACTGAAAAGGCCAAACATATCCTATGAATGCTCTTATAAAAATTTCCCGTGATCAAAATCTAAATACCTAAGTTCATGCCTTCCTCATGATTTAATTGAGATGAGGAAATAAGAGGAAAAGTTGAGAAAATGGGTAGTTCAAAGTACTTGATAATAATAATACAAATCTGTTAAAGTCTGTCCAGATTTGAAACCAGAATTTCAGGGATTCTTTCGTAAGGATATTTAATAAGAAATAGGTCATGTGATATACCGTTGGAAAGCTAATCGAGTCTACTTTCCAACCGCGCTTACGATGTCCAAATCCAATGTCTGTGCTAGGAATTATCACTGGAACTTGATAACTTGTCGAAAGTGCAAAGCTGCAGAATTTTAGATGTCTAAATGATTTTTCTGTTTATTTCAGCTGTGCATGTGAATTAAGTGGGTCATTTAATATATTGCTAGGAAGATCAATAAATCTAAGTTTTAAAGGAAGTCCCTGCGTCTCATCCTTATATCAAATGTAGAAGTTACGATAAATCATCTTCGATTGTTAGGAAGGTCAGATCCGAGGAAACATATTTAGATGGGATCTATGGGAAAGCTATTGGAATTTATATGTTGGCATGTTATGTTGAGTGTAGAACTAGCACCCTTCTTCAGTAACGCAGGTTATGAACACGGGTGTGTCATACCTATTTAATTAAATGTTGACCCTTTAAAATAATGTCTCAAAACGAGGTTGCATGTACATTCGGTGTGCTGGTGATTATCCTCAGACTCTGATTTCTTTAATTTTTATCTGAAATAAGGAATTAGTGTGCTATGGACAATAGACTAATAGATGTGTGAACATGAATACTAATTGAAAGAAAAGATTTTCTTAGTGTAATATAAAGATTGGGAAGTGAGGGTGATGGATTGACCGTATCGAATTCAGAACCGGCAGGAATCCAATGAGTCTCAACTCCATGCATGAGTAAATGGGAATAGCTGTTATAGATATATATATAAAATCTTGGTTGTGACCACAATATTTTTTCGTATCAAAGAAATTTAAGTAATAACGAATTGTTGGGGCTTATTCACTTGTACGTTAAATTAAGAGAGTTGCATTCCAAATTAAATAGCATGTGTGAGACATTCGCTTCTCCTTGTAGTCTCAACTTACCCATCCCTTTAGCCAGGATGTGTGTGTAAGTAATACTTTTGCATACAGATAGTATGTGTTATATCTTCTAAATTCTTATTGAATTTCTTTCTCCTGTAAGTATAATGTCTTGATTTACGTCAGGGGTTAAAGATGTAATTGTGGCGTTCACATTATTCTAATTAAAAAGGGATAAACCGATTATCTGAGGTGATGACCACTTTAATGGGCATAATAATGAATGTGTTGAAATCTCGTATATGAAGATTGGAAAGTGAGAATATGGGTATGTGGTATATGTACATATGTACTATCCGGGCGTTATGCATGTGGGAACCATGTGACATGGTCGTTCCTCTATTCAAAAACATTCAGAGCATCACATAGAAGGCACCTATGTTATATATCTATACACATGTACCATGTTACAAGAATAAAGGGTTAGTAAGGCAGGCTTAGAACTGAACACAACCTTGCGTAATAAGTGTTGCATTTAATGTAGAACTTTGAAACATGGGGTGCAAGGGCATTGGCATGTGTCTCACTGAATAAGAATCATTATGATTGATATGAATATAATGGTGAATATCACTTGATTTCTGTACTTAATGTAATTGGGTGGCATGTCTGATTAATTAATTGGTATGAATATTCCTGTAATGTTGCAATTTGACAGATAAACATCACTTGTGAGTATGATTGCTTTTGTAAGGGAATTGATGTGCATGATATATGAACCTTATGAAACTGGATGCGTTGGTTATTGTGTTGTTACTATGATATTGGGTAAACCCCAAGCACATGTCTTCTTTCTTATTGTTGCACATCATTTCGGGCATGACATGTAAGCTAGTTTTATACTGCTTGTATGAATATTATAACTTAAGTTTGCATGATGCATTATATAAGAGGAGGAAGGGGCCGGGCGGGAGCCGGTAGGAGGGGGGAAGACGGGGATCTGACAAATACATATATATATATATATATATTGGAGGAAGGGGCCGTGCGAGAACCGGTAGGAGGGGGGAAGACGGTGTTATTGTTGTATATACATGCTATATATATTATATTAGGAGGAAGGGACCCGTATGCTGGGCGGAGTGCGAAGACGGTGCTTTATAAATATGTGTATATATCAGGAGGAAGGGACCCGTATGGCACGGGCGAAGTGCGAAGACGGTGCTATGATATACACTTAATTGCATCCTTACTAATGATTGATAACGAATGGTTATGTGTGATACCAATGTGTATGTGTGTGTGTGACACTGGGGGCATGATGGATGTGTCGTTGTATATGATAATGAAACCATCAGAATACAAGTTTAGTTCATTGAAATGAATACCATGTATTGGGTAAAAGTGTGCATGTGAACCAGTACATTTCTTGAAGTGTGATGCGTTATTGCATTATGAGAAATATGATATGATTTATGTTATATAATTATGGCTTGTGATGCAAGTGTTATTTGAATGCATAAACTAAGCTATGGTATAACTCTGGTGGTTAGTGGATTATAACAGGGTATACAAGGCACGCGAGTAATACACACTATGTTCACATAAGACGAGAGAGTGTAATTATGTAACTCTTAGACCTTATCATACGTAAAGATGAAAATCCAAGAAAGCAATTGGGGAGTACAATCATAAGAGTCTGATCGTCCTCAGAAATTGTAGAGGCTGAGGCCTTGAGTTATTAAACTATCGGATGCCTCCAATTCTTGTCCTCTTACTGTTTCAGATTCCTTTTGTTGCGTGCATATTCATACCCTTGTAGAGATATTATCTGTTCTTGATTATTCCTACCTCACTCACTGAGCTGTCGAGCTCACCCTCCCACAGACTGTTATATTGCAGGTTGCTTGGAGGCAGGGGTCAGGGCTATGCTGTGCAGAGTTCATTCTGGATATAGTCAACTCTTGTATTTTGGACACTTGTGTTTGTATTTGATACATGTGGGTATTGGGATAGATTATTAATCTTGTACATATATACATATGGAGAACCTTATAGTAGTTTCATTTCAAGTGGACATTCGAGATATCTTGTATTGGGTTGTAGTTATAAGTAGTGTATCTATCAACATGATGCCATGTGAAGTTGAAAGTTGTCATTTCTGAGATTCTATGGATTAATAGAAAGAAACTATAAGAATTCATATTGATATGTTTCTCCATAAGTAGGCGATGTCAAGCCGAAATACTTTTATGATTGTGTGGATGATGTTGAATAGAGTTATATGGTTGGTGTGAAAATAAGTAGGCTGATGTTAGCCGAAATATATCATATCTGTTTTGGATATTATATCCGACCAGTAATTACAAAGGAGGTGCTGCCGAAATTTTCAAGAAATAAGGAAATAATTTGATTAATCGGCTTATGTAAGATGGATGTTATGTAAATTGAAGATTTATTAAGCTGGGACCGTTACATTTTGAGCCAGTTTTTCCAATCCTTTTCAGAGGTTTTTTCTCCACAAATTTGAGAGCAAATATTTCCTATCAAAAGGGAAGATTTTATCAAGAGTGTTTAAAAGAGATTCTTTGAGTTTTCCTCCACCATCTCTTTCCTTGTTTTTTCTCACACAAACACTTGAGCTATCCATTGATCATTCATTCTATAGGAGTGTTGTAGTGAGAGTGTTTATTGGTGATCAAAGTGTTTTAGATCACCAAGAGATCTTTTCTTGTTTCTTGAGGAGGCGGACGAGTGCGTTCGCGGCTGTTTCGAGTTCGGGTGCGAACTCTTGGTTTGAGGTGCGGCCTCGGCGAGCTTGTGGGGCTTGCGGTGTGTACGGACTAGGGAGTCCGAGAGCTTGTAGGTTTGCGGCACCGGGTGATCCATTGGGATCGATTATAGTGGAAATCCTTCGTGTGTCGAAGGCGGGGATGTAGAGCAAGTGTGCTCGAACCTCGAAACAAATCCCTTGTGTTTGCGATTGCTCACTCTCTCTCTCTCTCTCTTTGTCTCTTGTTTATATCTTGCATGCTTTATTGTGCTTATCCTTACATGCTTGATATTCATAGTGTACTTAATTTTATACATGCTTGGGTTTGTTTGCTAACACTTGTATTTATGAAGAGAGCCAACGCGGCACCTCAACCCTTATCAAGGGAATCTAGAGGAGTTTGTCCAGAGCCCTTCACGGGGAATTCAGCAAGACTCTTATGTTATACGTGGTGTTTAGTGTAAGTGTTTAGTTTAGGTCATAATAGTTTATACTTCCGCATTATTTGGCATTAAGTGACCATTAGATTAGCCATCACCTATTCACCCCCCTCTAGGTGAACCTACAATTGGTATCAGAGCTAGTGGTGAGCATCGGTCGGTTCGGTTCGGTTTTTGCTAATTTTTTCAAAACCGAATCGAACCGATTAGACTTAGTAACCGAACCGAACCGAACCGACTCAGTTCAGTTCGGTTTTTCGGTTTTTTCGGTTAGGCTCATATATTTTCATCATTCTTGCATTTTTTAATCACCATTATATTATCATCCTTTAAATATCCTAATCTCAAATATCCAATACCTAAATTAGAAACAAGAAAAAGACCCTAACCTTAATGTGAATTGAAAATTTCATGTTCTAAAACTTTTACACTGTATTTGGGCTCTTATATCAAAGCTCGTTAATTATTATTAACTTTTACTAACAAGATTACAAAAGAAAACTATATTAATATAAATATTATTCTCAATTATGATAGTGTACTTAATATGGCTTTCACATATTCAATATAAAATATGATATTGCTAGAACTAATGAGATAATGTTCCACCTGTTTTTTTATGAACTATATGATTCACTAAATTGAATTTGGGTGGGGTAATACATAGGGTGAGAAGTTCGGTTCGGTTCGGTCGGGTTCGGGTTTTGTAACCCAAAACTAAAAACCAACCGAACTAGAGCGGTTCGGTTCGGTTCGGGTTCGGGTTTCGATTTTTGGTCGGTTATTTCGGTTATAACCGAACTCTGCTCACCCCTAATCAGAGCACTTTCAATTGGTATCAGAGCTTGGTACTCTGATTTGGGTCTTACAACATAGAGTTAAAGATCCTCATTTTTAGGCTAATCACAATATTTTGTACACACACCATGGACTTCGTGTCACCACCCACCTTTCACATTCTTAACATCCAAATTTGGAAGGTTAAGATGTCTTTGTACCTCAAAGCCCTAGGTTATCATGTTTATCTTGCCATCACTAGTAATGATTATTGTTTATATGGTAAGAATATTGAGGCTAATGCAAAAGCCCTTAATGCTTTAAAGTCTACCCTAGATGATGTTTATTTATCTAGAGTTCTAACTTTGATTCGGCTTTTGTAGTATGGAATACCCTCATCTCCCTTGGCGAAAAAGATCAATACTATGCAGAGAGCGATTCGGATATTGGAAGCGACACCTCCACAAGTGTTATATGGTCCAAGGGGATAACCCCCTTGAGGTAACTACCGAATCCGAAGATGAGGATAATAACATGTCATATGAAGAGCTTTCTACATTTTGTCAATTATTGCTTGAAAAATATGACATGATTAAGAAAGATAATAAAAATTTGAAAAAGAATTTGATTGCATGCATATAGAACAAGATTCATTTAAATCTAAGATTGCATGCTTAGAAAAGGAAAATAAAGATTTGAAAGATGAGAATGTTTCCCTTATGTCTAAATTGAATGATCTTTGTGAAGGAACACAACTTTGAAAAATAAAATTAATTTGGTGGAAAAACAAAAAGAAGTTGTTTTTCAAGAAAATAATTCCTTAAAAAGAAAGATTTGTGAAAAAGAAAAAGAATTTGTTTCGAAAAAGAAAAAGAAAAATGATTTTATATCTCATCATGCTTTACATGCCACCACTAATGAGATTAAAGATTTGAAAAATAAAATGGATTGTTTGAGTTTAACTTTGAACTCTTGTGCATTCAACCATACTAGGTTGGAGTCTTTGTTTCAAAGAAACAAACTCCACACATTCATGCACATCATCATGCTTATGTTGCACATCATGATCACACTCACACACATAAGCATTCTAAGGTGTACACATGTACACATTGTGGCCGCAAAGTCCATTTAGCAAAATTTTGTTATGACAAGTTGCATCATTTTAATTTTGCTAATAATAAAAATTTTTGGGTTCCTTACAAGACTAACCCCAAAGGACCAAGAAAATATGGGTACCAAAACCCCCACCCCATGTTTTTGATATAGGTGAGGGATCTCTCAAGACGTGAGAGATTTGGTGCCTTGATAGTGGATGCAAATGGACTTGATGGACACACATTTGATGCATCACTATCAAGGAAATTTTGGTGGGATGACAACCATGTTTGGAGCTTTGGAGTATGGTTGGTAACTATCTTCAAACTCCTAATTTATTTACATGCTTCTTTCAATTGAATGATCATTTGAGCATGTTCATGTTTTCATTTGTTTTGTGCTTCATGTGGTGATAACATGCTTAGATGTAGTTTTTATCAAAACTTGTATTATACATATACAAATAGTAAGCTACATTTGTTTTATTATGATTGCACTTCATGCTCATTTGTACCCACTATATGCATATGTAAGTTCACCTAGAGAGGGGGTGAATAGGTGATGGCTAATCTAATGGTCACTTAATGATGAATTATGCAAATAATGCGGAAGCTAAAAATAATTATGACCTAATTAAAACTTTTACACTTAACACCACGTATAACACAAGAGTGTTGCCGAATTCCCCGTGAAGGGCTCTGGACAAACTCCTCTAGATTCCCCTTGAATGGGTTGAGGTGCCGCGTTGGCTCTCTTGGTTAAATACAAGTGTTAGCAAACAACCCAAGCAAGTATATCAATATGAGCACAATGAATATATCAAGCATATAAAGATAAAGACAAGATAAGTAATACAAGATACAAAGAATAGAGAGAGAGAGAAATGGCAATCGCAAACACAAGGGTATGTTTCGAGATTCGAGCACACTTGCTCTACATCCCCGCCTTCGACACAGGAAGGATTTCCACTATGCAAGATCCACTGGATCTCTCCTCGGTGCCGCAACACCTACAAGCCCTCGGACTCCCTAGTCCCGTACACACGCAAGCTTACTAGCTCGCCGAGGCCGCACCTCAAACAAAGAGTTCGCTCCCGAACCTTAAACAACCACGAGCACACTTGCCCGTCTCCTCAAAGAATAAAGAAAAGATCTTTGGTGATCACAACACTTTGATCACCTAAAGCACTCTCACTACAACACTCCTATAGAATGAATAATCAATGGATGCTCAAGTGTTTGTGTGAGAAAAGTAAGGAAGAATCTTTGGTGAAAAACTCAAGAAAATCTCTTTTACACTCTTGATAAAATCTCCTTTTAATTGGAAGTATTGGCTCTAATTTTGTGGAGAAAAACCTCTGGAATGAATGGGAAAAACTGACTCTAAGAGTCTCCAAAATCTTAGCTCAAAACAATGACCAAACCCCCAAATTTATAGGCCAAAAAAATATAGCCGTTGGGGTCTGTCAGAGCTGCCGGTCGACCCGTGCGGTCGACCGCCAACGGTCAGAAATCAGACCGTTGGAGCCACGGTGACCGCCGGGTCGACCGACCCACTGGAGCTGAGAGTCTAACTCTCTGTCGGTCGACCCGTACGGTCGGCCGAACTTTCCAGAGAGCTCTGCTCTCTGGAGCGGTCGACCCGTACGGTCGGCCGTCCTCCAGTGCACAAAGGCGTGCACGTCTGTGCACGTCGGTCGACCCAACCGGTCGACCGACTTCAGAGTTAGTCGACTATAAAGGAAGCAAGTCGACTTATCTGAAGCCTGAAACAGTTTTCTGGGATTAAAAAGTTAGTCTTTTTGGCTCAAATAAAATCCCATAAAATACTTAAAAATCTACAAAAATGTTTTACCATATACTTTGATAAACAAACATGCATGCACAAAATCAAGGCATGTTATAAAAGATTGGACTATTTTTGTAACTTGAAAATATTTGGCTCATGATAAAAACTATATTTTCCAAAACATATTTTCTAAACTTTATTTTTCCAAAACATCTTCAAATAAAAACTAGATATTTTGAACTCATTAAAGCATAGTGTGTATGGATATGATCCACTACACAAATAAGATGAAATATCTAAGTTTTTGACATTAAACTCTAAACTTGATTTTGGTCAAAAGATATGTAAACATGAAAACCAAAATCCAAACATGTATTTTCTTAAACTAGAAAATCTTTTGTAAAAACAAAATTAAATCAAGAGTGTGTGTGCATGGTATACTTGAGCAATCCACCAACTACTCTATCCTTTACATTTTATCTAAAACAAAAATAAAATCTTATACCTAGACACAAGTTTTCATCTTCTTGGAGTCTTCACTTGAAGGCTTCTCATCATCTTGACTTGGTCCAAACTTGATCCAAAAGCTCCTTGGATCACACCGTGCTAGCTCCAAATCTTGACATTTTATCCTTTGTTGAGCTATGCACCTACTAAGATCTTGATAATGAATCTGTCACTAATTAAACGCAAGATCATTAGTAAACATAACTTCATGAGTTGATCATCATCAAAACTAGGGTGATAGGTTTTTGGGCCAACACATATGTATAGACTAGTTTTGATGATTCTCATTTATACATGCTTTGCAAATTTTTATGCTTTACTTCATGTATATGTATTATTAATTCAAATCTAATAAATTTACATGTTTACCCGTGAGTCTCTTGCCTTCATGCAAATACATTTGATAGACTCTTTTATGTTTGGGATATGTATGTGTATTGTTAGTTTTGGATAAATCATACATATACCATGAAGATTAGTGTTTTAATAAATTTTTTTTTAAATATGACTTATGATCTTTTTGAGCTTAAATGACTATTTTCATAAAAATGTTATATACATGATCTTTTAACACTCACATCTTCATTTATAATTTCATGACTTAGTTTCATGATCATTTTGTGCTTTATAGAAAACGAGTGATTAAATCTTTATGTACTTAGTCATGTTTTATGAAAAACATATGATTTGATGTATTTGAAGGATCTTTAACTAGTTGTTCAAAAATTATTTTATACTAGCTATTTATTCTTCAATTAGTTTATAAGTTATACACATGATCCTATTTTTAATCATATGGATAAATTCTTTTGTGTTCTCAAGATTTGATGCTTCATGAATTGAATATTAGTTTAAATGTTAGTCTTTGTCAATACTAGGATTTATACTTGTACATATTATGGGTCACAAATAAATCTATATATGGTTGGGTTTGATTACTTATTTGTGCCCATTAGGTATGCTAGTATTGCCTAGTTTTTGATGATCCATACATTTTTAAACTTGTATTCCCATTTTGGATTTGTGTTATGATCATGTGCTTTCATTTCATGTATATGTTTATTTTGCCAAACTTTAAGATATACATGTATACCTCTTGAGTCATTTGCCTTTCATGCAAATCTATATATATGGACTCAATTGTGTTTAGGGATATGTATGTATACTTCTTGTGTTATCAAAACATACATATATCTTGAAATATAATTTTTTAAAAATTTGTGATGATTTTCATGTTTTTCAAAATTTATGATAATTTTCATATTGTCTCATTTAAAGGAATATTGAGCTTTATTGCCATTTTCATGATGCCATGTTCCACATACCACTAGTGCACTCATTTTTTTATGGACTTTATGGATATTAGAGTGTTTTTAGTGCCGTGTGATTTACACATTTTTCATGAAAAACATTTTTATTTTATTCCTTAATTGAAGGATTCCGTACTAGTTTTCAAACATTTTCATTTAACTAGTTCGAGTTCTTCATATGGTATTATATGATGTATACACTTAAGCTTAATTTTCAATTGGTATCATTGGATATTTTCAATTGGTATCAATATGAACTTCTTTTGTATATACTCATATTTTGTTTTCCATATATGTATGTATCAATTTTATTTAGTATACTCATTTTTCATACATATATATGATTTGTTTTGTGCTTGAGATAAAATTGTTTTACATGTTTAAAGCATAAAGTTGTTTATGATAAGAAAATAATATTTTAAGAAAAATTCTCAAGATTTGTTTTATTGAGAAAATTCAAAATTTTGTTTTATAAAAAAAAAGGGGGAGAAAAATTTGATGATTTTGTTTTTATTTTAACCCCTTTGTTGATGATTGACAAAAAGGGGAGAAGTATTTGAGATATATGCATGCTTTTGATTAAAGGATTTATGTTTATGCATATATGTTTTGTTGTGCAAAGAGGAGAAAAAGATTTTGTGATTTTGTTTTATGCTTGATTAGCATGTTTACTCCTGCATTTGCATACATGTTTATGTGCCTCATTGCATATTTATTTGTTTATGTGGTATGCATGAGTTAAGGGGAGCTTCTTTGAAGCTTTACTGTAATCCATGCATATATAACTTCATGAGTTTTGTCATCATCAAAAATGGGGAGATTGTTGGCCCAAAGGCCCATCACTCTAGTTTTGATGATGATCAACTCATGTAGTTATAGTACAAATGATCTTGTGTTTAATTAGTGACAGATTTGTTATCAAGATCTTAGTAGGTGTGGAGCTTCAACAAAGGACTTAAAGTCAAGTTTTGAAGCTAGCACCGGTTGATTCACGAGCCTATACATCAAGGCCACATCAAGAGTTGAACTCGTTGGATCGTGTTTGGACCAAGTCTAGAAGATGAGAAGGCTTCAAGTGAAGACTTCAAGAAGATGAAGACTTGTGTCTAGGTATAAGATTTTTGCTTTTAGATAAAATGTAAAGGATAGAGTAATTGGTGGATTGCTCAAGTACATATACACACACACTCTTGATAGTTTTGTTTTTACAAAAGATTTTTACTTTGGAAAAATACTTTTTGGTTTTTGAAATTTCTTATATGCATGTCTTTTATCCAAAACCAAGTTTAGAGCTTAATGTCAAAAACGTAGATATCTTATTTGTGTAGTGGATCATATCCATACACACTATGCTTAATGAATTCAAAATATCTTGTTTTTGTATCATGAAGAAGTTTGGAAACAAGTTTTAGAAAAATACAAGTTTTCAATTGAGCCAATATTTCCAACTTACAAAAATAGTCCAAATCTTTTATAACATGTCTTGATTTTGTGCAAACATGTTTGTTTATCAAAGTATATTGGTAAAACTATTTTTGTATATTTTCAGTATTTTATGGGATTTTAAGTGAGCCAAAAAGACCAAGTTTTAATCCCTAGATTTTCTGTTCCTGGCTTCAGCAAGTCGACTAGTCGACCGACCAAGTCGACTAGGGCTGAAGTCGGTTGACCGACTCGGTCGACCAACGTGCACAGACGTGCACGCCAGTTCTGCAGGAGGGCCGGCCGACCGACCCGGTCGACCGTCCAGAGAGCTCTGCTCTCTGGAAAGGCCCCGGCCAACCGCGCGGTCGACCGGACAGAGAGCTTGCTCTCTGTATCCTGGCTCGGTCGACCGGCCGGTCGATCGATGGCTCAAACGGTCTGAAATATGACCGTTGGCCGGCCGACCGGACGGTCGACCGTTAGGCCTGACAGAACCCCAACGGCTAGTTTTTCTGAACCTATAAATTTGGGGGTTTGGGCATTGTTTTCACTAAGATTTGGAGAGTATTTTTGAGCCAGTTTTTCTAATCCTTTTCAGAGGTTTTTCTCCACAAGTTTGAGAGCAAATATTTCCTATCAAAAGGGAAGATTTTATCAAGAGTGTTTAAAAGAGATTCTTTGAGTTTTCCTCCACCATCTCTTTCCTTGTTTTTCTCACACAAACACTTGAGTTATCCATTGATCATTCATTCTATAGGAGTGTTGTAGTGAGAGTGTTTATTGGTGATCAAAGTGTTTAGATCACCAAGAGATCTTTTCTTGTTTCTTGAGGAGGCGGACAAGTCCGTTCCGGCTGTTTCGAGTTCGGGTGCGAACTCTTGGTTTGAGGTGCGGCCTCGGCGAGCTTGTGGGGCTTGCGGTGTGTACGAACTAGGGAGTCCGAGAGCTTGTAGGTGTTGCGGCACCGGGTGATCCATTGGGATCGATTATAGTGTAAATCCTTCGTGTGTCGAAGGCGGGAATGTAGAGCAAGTGTGCTCGAACCTCGAAACAAATCCCTTGTGTTTGTGATTGCTCACTCTCACTCTCTCTTTGTCTCTTGTTTATATCTTGCATGCTTTTATTGTGCTTATCCTTACATGCTTGATATTCATAGTGTGCTTAATTTTATACATGCTTGGGTTTGTTTGCTAACACTTGTATTTAACCAAGAGAGCCAACGCGACACCTCAACCCTTATCAAGGGGAATCTAGAGGAGTTTGTCCAGAGCCCTTCACGGGGAATTCGGCAACACTCTTGTGTTATACGTGGTGTTTAGTGTAAGTGTTTAGTTTAGGTCATAATAATTTATACTTCCGCATTATTTGGCATTAAGCGAGCATTAAATTAGCCATCACCTATTCACCCCCCTCTAGGTGAACCTACAAAATAATGGTAATAAAGCAAGAAATGTCAAAGAAATATACTCGTCTAATACCGGAACGAAATTACCGAGAAAAAGTCTGAGAAATCCGCTAACACGAGCGAGCAAGCCACTAGCCCATACTATATATTAAAATAAATATATATATAATAAATATTATGAATACATTAGAGAGGGAATGAGAGAGGAGAGAGAGGGAATGAGAGAGAGAGGGGAGAGAGAGTATAGGATTATTTAAAAGAGAAAAAATAAGAATTAATAGGGAGGGGTATAATTGAAATTATAGGGAAGTAAATAAGGGATAGAGGAGGGAGTATTTAGGGAAAGTGAAAAGTAGTTATATTAGGAAAGAATAAAAGAAAGAAGAAAAGAAAAGAAAAGAAAGAAAGAAAGAAAGAAGAAGGGGGAAGACGGCCGGCGGCCCGCCGCCGCCTGAGGGCGGCCGGTGAGGAGGGGGCGGCAGCCTGGGCCCAGGGGAGAAGGGGTAGTGGAGTTTGTTGTTGTTGTTTGGTGTTTGGTGGAGGTGGTGGTGGTAGTTGGTGATGGTGGTCGTGGTGATTGTTGGAGGTGGTGGGGAGTTAGAGGAGGAGGAAGAGATGATGATTTAGGGTTTGGAAGTGGAAGGTTGATTGTGAATTTTGAAGAAGAAGAGGAAGTGGTGGGAATGGGTTTGGCTGAATTGAAGGTGGAGGAGTGATGGTTGAATGAAAGGAGGTGGTGGAGTGGAGAGGGGGTGTGGGCGAGGTGATGGTCGGCGGCAATGGGGGCGGCGGCGGTGGTGATGGTGGAGGCGGTGGTGGTGAATGTGAAGTTAGTTTGTTTTGGTTGAACTTGGTTTGGAGTTGAAATGGAGATGGAAAGAAGAAGGAAGAAGAAAGAAGGGTTCTTAATGGAGAAAGAGGGGGAAGTGTGATGATGAAATGAGATGGGGGGAAAGATGGGCTGCTATTGCAGCTCTGCACGAGGATGCAGGCGACTGCAGGCGGCGGTTGCAGGGAAGGGGGGCACGGCATGGGAAAGTCAAAGGATAAGAAAAGAAAAGCAAGAAAAGGAAAGAAAATATAGCAAAAGAAAAAAATAAGGAAAAATAAAAAAATAGTAAAAAAATTTATTATTAAATAATTAATTTATTAAAATATCTGGGAGTATAAAGTAGGGGAGTAGAGAAGGAAAAAGTAAGAAAAAAATTGTCGGTAAATAATATTATATTTAAATAAGGCAAAATTCGACTGTTTCAGAAACATTCCGAAAAATTTTCAAAATAGAAAATATTATTTTAAGATTCTCGATGAAATTAGATTCAAGAAATTCAATGTAGTTTTCAAATTAAAAATTCTGGAATCTTCCGGCGATATCGGCCGACACCAGAATCGGTCAAATTTTGATAAATTTAGAAAAATCTCAAAAAATGTATTTAGATGAAAAATAAAATTTTAAGAAGAAACATGAAAACCGTTTTTGAAAATTCAATCCCATTTGAAAACTAAAAATCTGGGAATCAGTCAGAGACGCCGAGTGACACTGGTTTTGGAGATTTTACAGAAAAATTCTGAAAAATTCTAAAAAATCATGAAAAATCTAAAATATTAGAAAATAGTGTCTAAAACTAAAATTGGTCAAATTGGACCTCCATAAAGGTCAAATCAGGAAGCAGGCTGGTATCAGGTTCCCGGTCCGGGTCAGGGCTGACTCTAAGACTGAGAATCCAGATCTGATACCATAAATATGAGAAATCACAACTTAAAAATAAATACTGGAAGAAAATTGAATAATATGGTCAAAAAAATCAGGACACGTATCTGGGTACGTATCCCGGGAACGGGGTGCTACAGTGACCGTGAATATTTTACTTGAGATTCTTCAACTCCTATGTCTTATTTTATATTTCATGGAGTTAATATCTCTTAGTTTTATTAGGCTTTCTAATTTGTCCCATGTAATGAGCCTTTAGTTGAGAACTTTCAAACTGGACGATCTTAGGGCACCGGGTAAGAAAACACCCCAAGGACTTAAGGACTGGAGCAAATAAGGCCACAAACTAAAGATTTTATTTGTAATATGGACCACTTTTAGGCGTGAATATTTATACTTTATGAGCGTGAATATTTATACTTTATGAGGCACAATTATTCAGCTTAATCAGAGGATTTTTAATAAATAATATATATATATATATTATATAAGGCATAAGAATCTTTATTTTTGAACCCTAAGTGTGTAAGTATATAAGTATGCATATTTCATCAAGGTAAAATCAAGACTAAATTACTTTTTTAATTTTTTTCTAAACCTAGAAATCAAACAAATAATCTTATTATGACAAGTATAAGAAATCCTAATTATGATTTTCTTATTTCTTAAAATTAACTTAATTTCTTACAAAATTAGTCAAAATATTGTTTCTAATTTAAAAGAAAAGAAAAGAATTTTTTTTATATAAAGAAGAAAAAAACCTATGTTAGAACTCTTCCCAACACCTATCTCATGCATTATTCTCAATGTATGATTGAATGCATATATGCATGAAAAAGGAAGAAAGGGAAGGAAAGATTCTACCTTAAGGTGGTGGTTCCGGTGATGGTCGGATTAGGGCAAGCGTTGCTGCCCAATCTAAATAATGTGGAGTTTAAAGGAACACACTTTTGACCTCTTTCCTATTTATATTGTTATTATCCACAATATGATTATGATCATGCAAAATTCTAACATGAAAATCATCCAGGTTATATGATCAATCTTGAAATATCATCTCGGAATCATGATGTTCTATACCTTGGTCCAATAATGGAATGTGACTCGGTGGGGTAGTTGATTTGAGCTCAAGAGTGAAAGGTTCGAGAATCAATACTGACTCGGGAATATAACTTAAATCAAGTTTAGGTTCGAGAGTTGGATTTGGTTCAAAAGTTGGGTCCAAATCAAAAAATTGAGATTCACATTCATTTTCCAACAATAGAATGTGACTTTCTAAAATAAGTGGTTCATGTTCTAAATTTATAGGTACGAGAATCAATGTTGGCTCAGAAATTGGGTCCAAATCAAGTAATGATATCGGAGTCAACATAGATTTGAAAATTGAAACTGAATCACAAAGTTGGAGATCAGAGTCGCATTCATGTTCAAGTTCAATTTCATTGAAGTGAAAACTTGCAAACTTGGCAAAGATTTTGAATTGGTCAAGTTCAAGGTGTTGTGATGAAATTGAATCTTGGTTAAAGTTTCCAAGACACTCTGATTCTTGGTTCCATCAATATGGCTAGGCAAATCAAGAATAGTCGAACATGTGTTAGGTAGAGTTTTCTCATTTTTATTAATCATTAGGTTGCATAACTGATCTAACTCAGTCTTATTGATAGATTGGTTGAAATAATTTTAGATCTGAATCAAGACTTCTAAACTATTTTTCAAGTTAATTGGTTCTTCTTATTGTTGTGGTGGGACTTAGAAAATAGAGTATGGATATTAGATTTGGAATTTTTTTTAGGAATTGTGAGCCCATCGTGTTTTGGTATTGTCACTCAACTTATGCAAGGCTTTTAGACTCTTTTTTAAGTTGGATTTTTCTTCAGTTCGTTGTTCTAGAAAAGTAGTATATGAGCTGAATGTTGGTTAGTGTTGGCCCAAAGGCCTTCCACTCTAGTTTTGATGATGATTAACTCATGTAGTTATGTGTACTAATAATCTTGTGATTTTAGTTTCAGATCATTAATCAAGATATTAGTAGGTGGTTAGCTTCAACAAGATGATTTGGAAGCTTTCACATGTTGATTCAAGAGCCCGAGCGTCAAAGATCATATATAACACTTGCTCGGTGGATCAAGGAGTTTTGGATCGAGTCAGCTTGGAGATTGCGCTCTACAAGAAGACATCGGTACCATAGTTTAGTTTTGTATTTAGATCCAAATTGTAAAGATTAGAATAGTATGATATGCTCAAGTTCACAACACACACGTTTCATGTTTTGAATATTGGTTTTCGATTTTTCGGTTTTAGGTTTAACCGATCTTGGTTTTCATGAATAGATAGATCAAAACTAGTTTACATGGTTTAATGTATGTTAGATTTGTTCTACATACATGCATGCTTAAAGTATTTTGGTTTATATATGCATGTTTATGTTTTGCATATATTAAGTTTAATTTAGTTTAATTTTAATTGGTATCTAAAGCATGTTTTGTAATTGGATGTTTTGCAATTGGTATCAGAGCTAGTGCTCCTGATATTTAGGTTTAACCACCTAGGAGTGAGATCTTGATTTGCTAATCTTCATTTGCATTGTTCATTTGCACTCATTTAGTTTGCTCTCATGGATAGCCCTCCTATGTTTGACCATATTAGACTTGATGCTTGGAAGGCCAATATGAGTAGCCATTTGAAAAGACTAGGACATCTAGTTTATCAAACCTCCACTATGAAATCATTCCCTAATAGTAGCAAGCATAAAAAGGCAAATGCATTAGCACTTAGAGCACTTAGAGCATCTCTTAGTGAACATCTTTTACCGGTGTTTGATCATTATGACTCGGCTTTTGTAGTTTGGAGCTTATTGACGTCTCCCGAGCTTCCAAGGATTATCAACAAGATGAGGAGATCTAAGAGAGAAAAGTCCGAAGAGCATTGCCTCATGGTCCAAGGGAATAACTCCCTTGAGGTACAATCGGACACTCAATTAGATGATAGCTCTAGTTCCTATTGCCATGGTTGTTTTGAAGTTCAAACTTTAAATTTGGAACTTGCTCAAAAGCTTGAAAATTTATTGGAAAAATACAATCTTTTGAAAGAGGACAACCTTGTTTTGAAAAATGAATTAAAGGATTTGTGTTCTAATTTTGAATTGGTTTTGCAAGAGAAGGAAGAGATTACTAGTGAACGTGACTCACTAAGATCTCAACTAGACCTTTCCCTGAGATTGATGTTTTGAAAAACAAAAATGATTGTAATGATGTTGTGAAAAATAATGAGGTTTTATCTTCTAAATTGGATTTTGTTTTAAAAGATAACCTTGTTTTGAAAAATAAAATTGATTCTATTACAAAAGAATTGGATCTTGTTTTAAAGAAAAATGAATCTTTGAAAATTGATATTGATTCTCATGTGTGCCATGCTAGTATAGCTTCTTCTTCTTGCACACCTATTGCATGCTCCACTTTATCTTCCACTATTGAAAATGATATAAATGTTTTGAAGAAAAGTGTTGAATGTTTGGGCTCCACTTTGAGCCAATGCATATTGAATCATTCACATTTGGAAACCTTGGTTCGCAAGAAACAAGGTCCATCTTTGCATGCACACCCTACACGGCATACACATGCTTTCCACAGTCACCACCATCACACGTATGCTCATGTGTACACATGTACACATTGTGGCCGAAAAGGCCATCTTGCTAGATTTTGTTATGATCGCTTACATGTTGAAAATTTAGCAAATAATCTTGTTTGGGTTAGGAAAGATACTAACCCCTATGGACCCAAACGAAAATGGGTACCAAAAACTACCTCCTTGACTTTTGGTGTAGGTGGGAGCTCTCGCATCACGTGAGAGTATTGGTGCCTTGAGGTGGATGCGCTCTAAGCTTAAAAGAGAACCATTTGGATGCTTCACTCTCAGGGGGATTTGGTGGGAGAACCACCGTGGTTTGGAGAACTAGAGATGCACCTTTATCGGTTTTGGTATCATTCTCTAACTCCCATTTTTATTTGCATGTATTTCATGTTCATCAATTTATAACATGCCATGGTTTATTGTTCATTATGCTTATGTCATGTTGATTAGATTAGTGTTATACATGTTTAGTTACTTGAGCACCCAAGTTTTATATGGATCTATATTTAGTGTTCTCACCTTGTTTAAACTAACATGTATGCACTAGATCTAATGCACATGCATATACATAATGATCATGTGGATGTTTATGATTTTTGTTTTGTTGAATTATGTTTTATTGTTTCATGATTAGTATGATTTTTGCCATGTTTATTAGACTTATGCTTTACATGATTAGTTTTTGAGACACCCATGTTTAGTATGGACCCATATTTTGTGTTCTCTTTATGTTTTAGCTATCATGTTAATCATAAATCTAATGCACATGTTTTTGTCATGCTAATCATATGGTTGACTATGACTTTTTGTTTTAATAATTCATGTTTTGATTATTATGTTTATCATGTTGGGTTATGATTCCCGTTTTATGCTTCATGTTTTGACTACTTGATTGAATGATAAGTTTTCATTAAGACTAGGATTTATACTTGTACAACTAGTGAGCTACAAATAGACCTCTATATATGTTTGTACTTGAACGCTCATTTGTATTCACTTGATGTACTAGTATAGTCTAGTTTTGATGATTCTTGCATTTGACTTGTATTCATCATTTTTTTTAACTTCATGTAGATGTCCATCTTGTCTAAACTATCATTTATACATATACATCCTTGAGCCACGTGCCTTCATGCATATACTTTTGTGGACTCATTATGTTTAGGATATGTATGTATACTTTAGTTTGTACATGACATACATATGCCTTGAAGTTTAAATCGTTTTGGATGAAATTTCATGTTTGCTAGGTGATTTCACATCTTAGATGGATTTCAAGTTTTCAAGGAATTTCATATGAGCCTAATTGAATATTTTCATGATTGATATGTGTCACATTATACTTGTACACTCACTTTATTAGTTTACTCATGATTTGTTTTCATGAGAATTTGATATGAGCTTTATGGACTTTGAGTGTTTAGTGATCATGTGATTTACATGTGTTTCATTAAAAACAATTTTGTTTTATTCCTTACTTGAAGGATTTCGTACTAGTTTTTAAAAGTTTTTCCTATAACTAGTTCGTATTCTTCACTATGGTAGAAATTTTCAAACATACTACATTTTCAAATCTATTTTTGAAAACCCCTACCATCTATGGGAGGATGGATGGGAGATCATGTTCATGTATGCTTTATGTTGAAAATCATTTAAAACTTGAACCATGATTGGGAGGTAGAAAATATGAGATATACACTTGATCTTATTGTTGTTTTAATTGGTATCATTGAATTCTTTCAATTGGTATCAATCTTGACATTCTTTGTATACTCATAGTGTTTTGTGTTAGTTAAATTGAAAGCATACATACACTCAACATATGATATTAGCTTTCAATTTCAAGAATATCAATTTCTATTGGTATCTATTTTTCATACATATATATGTTTTATTTGTGCTTATTATATCTCTATATCCTTAAGCACAAAATCTTATTTATGCTAGTGCTTGAGCTTCAATTTTGTTTCAATTGATTACTTTAAATTTGGTATCAAGCCTAAGCATTATTTTAGTTGGTATTTCATAAAGGGGGAGAAAATTTGATTTTGTCTTTCAATTGGTGATTTTTCAATTGGTATTTGATTCCCACTCCCTTACTTATGATTGAAAATTTCAAATTGGTATCATATGTTCAAAATGAAAAATATTTATAATTGGTATCAAAATATTTGTGTTTTAGACATTCAAAATTTATTATGTTTAATTTCAATTGGTATCAAGATTGTCATGTGTTTTTGTTTAAAATTGGTATCAATATTTTTTTTTGTTTGTTTCCTTTCAATTGGTATCAAGATGCTATTCTTTGACATATTTTCAATTGGTACCTTAATTGATTGTCACTCCTAATTGACTTAAAAGGGAAAATATTATTTTTATTGATTCGTTGTTTTTGACAAAAAGGGGAGAAAAATTTATTGATTTGGTTTTGTTTTTACCCCTTATTGAAGGTTGACTCTTTGTATTAAAAAGAGGAGAAGATTTTGTTTTGTTTTGATTGTTTACCCCTTTGTTGATGATTGACAAAAGGGGGAGAAGTATTTTGGTTTATATATGCATGTTTATGTTTTGCATATATTAAGTTTAATTTAGTTTAATTTTAATTGGTATGTAGAACATGTTTTGTAATTGGTATCTAGAGTATGTTTTGTTTTTAAACATTTCATTATCTAGAACCCTTTATTGTTTATGCATTTATATGCATTCATGTTTAAAGAGCTTTTATTGCATATTATTTATTGTTTATTTGTTTATGCATGAGTTAAGGGGGAGCTTCTTTGAAGCTTAACTTTAATCCATGCATATATAACTCCATGAGTTTTGTCATCATCAAAAAGGGGAGATTGTTGGCCCAAAGGCCTTCCACTCTAGTTTTGATGATGATTAACTCATATAGTTATGTGTACTAATAATCTTGTGATTTTAGTTTCAAATCATTAATCAAGATATTAGTAGGTGATTAGCTTCAACAAGATGATTTGGAAGCTTTCACATGTTGATTCAAGAGCCCGAGCGTCAAAGATCATATATAGCACTTGCTCGGTGGATCAAGGAGTTTTGGATCGAGTCGGCTTGGAGATTGCGCTCTACAAGAAGACATCGGTACCATAGTTTAATTTTGTGTTTAGATCCAAATTGTAAAGATTAGAATAGTATGATATGCTCAAGTTCACAACACACACGTTTCATGTTTTGAATATTGGTTTTCGGTTTTTCGATTTAGGTTTAACCGATCTTGGTTTTCATGAATAGATAGATCAAAACTAGTTTACATGGTTTAATGTATATTAGATTTGGAATATATACATGCGTGCATAATTTCCTAGACAAACTTAATTTGATATACCTATTCATGTGTTTTAGGTTTTGTATTTTAACAAAACTTATTTTTGGAATTAATGACAAAAACATGGATATATATATTTGTTTCATATATATTGGATTTCTATCCATATGCATCATGCTTCAATGTTGTTTAATATCATGTTTTTGTATTTGGATGAGTTTTGAACAAAACGTATTTTCTATTCAAAATTCAAGTTTTAGAAAATACAGTTTTTGGTTTTTGGTAAAAATGATAAGACACAAAAATAGTTCATAATGATTGATATTTGAGCTAAACTTTTTACCACATGTTTATATATCAATGCAAAATGATAAAACTATTTTTGGTGATTTTAGAAAAGATAAAAGAATTTTTAAACATGTTTCAAACTCAGTTTTCTGTTCCAGGATTCAACCAGTCGACTAGTCTTCTGACCAAGTCGACTTGGCTGAAGTCGGTCAACCGGGTCGGTCGACCGACGTGCACAGATTTGTGCACGTTTGGCAGACACGGGACGGTCGACCGGTCTGAGAGCAGAGCTCTCTGTTTGTTTGGGTCGACCGGGGCAGTCGACCGGTAGCTGGCAACGGGCAAAATTTGACCGTTGGACGGTCGACTGGCAGTGTATTTCTGGCATTTTCTGCTGCCAACGGCTATATTTTTCTGGGGGCTATAAATACCCCATTGGAAAGAGTTTTTCTCTAAGAATTTTTGTGCGAATTTTTCCTTACTCTCTGGTGTTTTCACTGCAATCAAAAGAGGTTTTTGGATTCGAATTGAACAATCTTTTTGGTGTTTTTATTAGGGTTTGAAAAATCAAAGAAAAGGGATTTTGAGAAAAGCTTTTGTTTGAACTTCACTATCTTCATTTCTATTATTTTCCAAAGATTTTCTTTGAGTTGCTGGTTTCAAATCCCTTAGTTTTCTCCACACTTGAGCTAAAATCTACTATCTTTTCTATAGGATCTTTGTGTGGGAGAAAGAAATTGTTTGTGGTTGTTGTTTAGACCACCAAGTTAAAAACCCAATCTTTGTTTGGCTTTGTGCCTTGGGTTGTATCCCTCAAGTTGTGAGGTGATCCTTGTGTTTGCTTTGTGCTAATCCCTCGGGTTGTGAGGTGATTGTTTTGTCGGATTGGAGCTTGCCTGAAGGAGGAGGTTGTGGTTGTAAAGAGAGGAGTTGGGTACTCCTTGTGAGAGTTCTTTGTGGACTTGCTAGTGGATTAGAAATCCTTTGTGTGTCGAAGGCGGGGATGTAGAGCTGGGTGCTCGAACCTCGTAACATATCTTGTTGTTTGCGCTTGATCCATTGACTCTCTCTCTCTTTACTTTGTGCCTTGCAACTATTCATATTGTGCATTCATAACTGCTTGGCTTGGTTGTGTGTGCATCATTTGTTGATTGCACTTGAGTGTATTACATTTAGTTTTTAAATTCCGCATTGAGTTCACTAGATTAGCAAAATCACCTATTTACCCCCCTCTAGGTGATCTTTCAATTTATAAAGTAAGGGAGTGGGAATCAAATACCAATTGAAATTAAACATAATAAATTTTGAATGTCTAAACACAAATATTTTGATACCAATTGTAAATATTTTTCATTTTAAACATATGATACCAATTTGAAATTTTCAATCATAAAGTAAGAGAGTGGGAATCAAATACCAATTGAAAAATCACCAATTGAAAGACAAAATAAAATTTTCTCCCCCTTTATGAAATACCAACTAAAATAATGCTTAGACTTGATACCAATTTAAAAGTAATCAATTGAAACAAAATTGAAGCTCAAGCACTAGCATAAATAAGATTTTGTGCTTAAGGATATAGAGATATAATAAGCACAAATAAAACATATATATGTATGAAAAATAGATACCAATAGAAATTGATATTCTTGGAATTGAAAGCTAATATCATATGTTGAGTGTATGTATGCTTTCAATTTAACTTACACAAAACACTATATGAGTATACAAAGAATGTCAAGGTTGATACCAATTGAAAGAATTCAATGATACTAATAAAAATACCAAAAAGATTATTCAATTTGAATCCAAAAACCCCTTTTGATTGCTGTGAAAACACCAGAGAGTAGGGAAAAATTCGCACAAAAATTCTTAGAGAAAAACTCTTTCCAATGGGGTATTTACAGCCCCCAGAAAATAGCCGTTGGCAGCAGAAAATGCCAGAAATACACTGTCGGTCGACCGGCCGGTCGACCGTCCAACGGTCAAATTTTGCCCGTTTGGCAGACACGGGACGGTCGACCGACCCGGTCGACCGACTTCAGCCAAGTCGACTTGGTCAAAAGACTAGTCGACTGGTTGAAGCCTGGAACAGAAAACTGGATTTGAAACATGTTTAAAAATTCTTTTATCTTTTCTAAAAATCACCAAAAATAGTTTTATCATTTTGCATTGATATATAAACATGTGGTAAAAAGTTTAGCTCAAATATCAATCAATATGAACTATTTTTGTGTCTTATCATTTTTACCAAAAACCAAAAACTGTATTTTCTAAAACTTGAATTTTGAATAGAAAATACGTTTTGTTCAAAACTCATCTAAATACAAAAATATGATATTAAATAACATTGAAGCATGATGCATATGGATAGAAATCCAATATACATGAAACAAATATATATCCATGTTTTTGTCATTAATTCCAAAAATAAGTTTTATTAAAATACAAAACCTAAAACACATGAATAGGTATATCAAATTAAGTTTGTCTAGGAAATTAAGCACGCATGTATATATTCCAAATCTAATATACATTAAACCATGTAAACTAGTTTTGATCTATCTATTCATGAAAACCAAGATCGGTTAAACCTAAAATCAAAAAACCGAAAACCAATATTCAAAACATGAAACGTGTGTGTTGTGAACTTGAGCATATCATACTATTCTAATCTTTACAATTTGGATCTAAATACAAAACTAAACTATGGTACCGATGTCTTCTTGTAGAGCGCAATCTCCAAGCCAACTCGATCCAAAACTCCTTGATCCACCGAGCAAGTGCTATATATGATCTTTGACGCTCGGGCTCTTGAATCAATATGTGAAAGCTTCCAAATCATCTTGTTGAAGCTAATCACCTACTAATATCTTGATTAATGATCTGAAACTAAAATCACAAGATTATTAGTACACATAACTATATGAGTTAATCATCATCAAAACTAGAGTGGAAGGCTTTTGGGCCAACAGTTAGGTGGTTGACCATATAACTCGGGGGAGTTGTTCCCACTGACTTATTGAAGAGTGGAGATGATTATTCCAGTCTGATCCATAAGGAGGGACTATGATGAAAGCGATTTAGTATTCTTTTTAAGTTACTGAGTCAGTTAAATAATTCTTCTTAGTTTTGGAATAAAAGGGGGAAAAACTGAGTTAAGTTAGAAAATAAAAAATCGAAAGAAATGAAAAGAAGAAGTGGTGTTGGTTTTTAAAGATGTTTTTAATCTAAAAAAATTAAAAAAAGAAAGCAAACAAAAGTATACTTACCTCTTTTAGCTACTTTTTTTACCTCCGATCTTCGATGGAGGTTTACCTTGTGTTGGAGGTGTACTGTATAACCCATAAAATCGGATCCATTTCCTGTCTACATTTCATCATTAAAACTTCAAGAAGTAAGTATGAAATGATACAAACATAAAAAGGAGGTATCCATCTTCATGAGCTATCGGTGGCACTCACAATGGTAAGGCTATTCCGATGCTATAGATTCATACGAATAAAATAATCAAGCAAAGAAGGCTTTTAAATATCAAAAGAACAATACAAAAAAATAAAACAAAATATAACTTTGATTAAATAAAGAAACTATAAAAGAAATGATGAAACTTATATTAGTGTCACTCTCAATATTACTTTTCTCTCAATTTCTATCTAGAATCTCTCTCTAATCTAAATTACATAAAAACTGAAAATTAAATAAGAATAAAAATAAAAATCCTAAGTTAAACTAAAAGTAAAATTCTAAACCTTAGCTCTCTGTCAGTGTGGTGCCCGTTTGCCTTCAGAATTAGCAGTATTTATAGAAAAAAATGAAAGTGGGGGAAGAGTGAAAGTACATCTGTAAGGGGTGAATAAGTGTAATGCTAATTTAATGTGAAAATGCAATAATTTAAAATTTGATCAACTCAAATCAAGAAGTGATGCGCCATTAAATAACTCTAGAACTTCTCCTCTATATTCCTCTAGACAATGAGTTGAGGTGCTCAATTGTCTTCTTGAATGAGAGAGTAAAAATTGACAAATAGAGATGATGCAAGAAATGAATAGCAAGTGCAATGAAAGTAAAAATATAAGTGCAAGTAATAGCAATAGAGTATGAGCAAGAGAGAAAGCAATCATAAATACAAGAAATTAGTTTCAAGATTCGAGCACCAAGCTCTACGTCTCCGCCTTCACCGCGTGAAGAATTTCACTATCCACAAAGGATCTTCTACAAAGAAATTTTCACAAAGAAATTATAAGGTCTACATAAAATCGGAGTTCACAACCCAACTCTCAATTTTCTACACAAGAGGTAGCATAAAGCCAATAAAATTTACAAGCACTTAGCAACCACAAAGGTCACAAACTATCTCTTTACAACTTCCTAGAGTTTTGAGGGGAGAAATGAAACTCAAGAAGTTTGTGTGAGAGAAAATTCAGTTGAGAAAATTGAATATGAGAGCTTAAAACTTGCAAAGAAATATTTGGAATTGAGAGCTCTTGAAACTTGAAACTTGAAAGCAATAATTTGATTTTTTTTCCCTTAAAAACTTTGATTTCAAAAATTGAATAAAACTTGTTGAAAAATTTCTCCTACAATGACCATATATATATAGGCAAAAGGTAAATATCATTAGAGAGCTAAACCAGTCAATAAAACATTGATAAATTTCTAATAAAGTGAAATATACCCGTATGGGGATAAGACAAAACAACTTAAAAGGAGAAAATCTCGTTTTAATTCAGAAAAGGCTTAAACAATCACTAGGGCTGTTGACAGTCAAATAGGGCTATAGATAGTCCAGTGTGCAATGGCTAAATTTTAGCCGTTGCGGAGCTAGTTTGTCGACAATCCAATGAGCCTGTCGACAGCCCAGCTGATACACACCGTTTCAACTGTCGACGGTCCCCTTGAACTGTCTAAAGCAAACAACATCAATAAAAACTTGAGTTACTAAAAACAGCTATTGACAATTCTCTGAAAAGAACCTATCGACATGCTTATCAACAATTTAATTGAGCAGTCGATAGTCAGAGACAAAAACATAGGATTTTTCAAATCATTTTGAAATAATTTTTTTATAGATAACTTGTGCAAGTGTGTGTGATTCTTGAGCATCAACTCAACAACAAAACTTAAACATCTAAGATCTTACATAGGGTTACACTCTCTTCAAGTCTTCATCAAGAGCGCTTCTTCAAAATTCACGCTTTTGATCATCCGAGCTTGAATCCCTTCTTTGAGTTAACTTGATTCTTCAAAACCTTTCTTTTGAGGAAGAATAAAACAACTCCTAATCTCTTAAACTCTGTAGGCTTATAAGCACTAAAACTTGATTGGTAACACATACCTTCATGTGATTTGTAATCATCAAAATTAGACCAGAGAGTGTACTCTAACAAAGAGTTAAAAGATAGGGGAGCAAACAGTTCCCCAACTACAAAAGTCACATTTCCGCGGCCTAGATCTGGCCGTTGGGCCAGATCCTGGACCGCGTGGATCAGTACTCTATGTTATCTTCTGATCTTCAAATAAGTTTGACTTTATCTCGCTGGGATCTTCAGAAAATTTGTCCCAATCCTTGATTTAGAATTAAACTCATTTAAATCCGAACTTAAATGGTATTTTGGGCTCATTTCTTCTCCTTCTCCATTCATATGGACCTGCACACCATTAAATAAAAAAAAACGTTAAATAGCAGAGTTTATTATAAAAAAATGTGAAAAATATGATAACAAATATGCAATATTAATGAACAATCAGCATGCATGCCATCATTGACGTAGGAAGTAAAGAGCTAGAGTTGGCGGAATTAGGTATATCATTGAAATACAAGGAATAATCAAAAGCAATATTTTTATTAAGTACCTATTTGCTGTTATTTTCGACGGAATTATTACAATCAGGATTATTTAAATATGCTACAATTGGCTTCATGGCAAAGGTAGCTGGCCTGTCTTTCTCTGATTCAGAATCTGCCTCATTGTCGCTATCGATTTTGTTTGACAATGGTTCCTTAGTTACTTTATTGACCTCTCGATTGAGAAGAGAATTAGTGAAGTAATTGGAATACACCTAGAGGGGGGTGAATGGGTGTCTTGCTAATCAAATGCAGATTTAAAACTACTTATGATGAATTATGTAAATGGTCACTCAAAATAAGAATTGAAACCGAATTCCCCGTGAAGAGCTCCAAAACTTCTCCTCTTTGATTTCTCTAGATAATGAGTTGAGATGCTCAATTGCCTCCTTGTTGAGATGAGTATAGACCGGTAATAAAAGTGATGAAATGAAAACAATTGTAGAATGCAAGATGAACAATTACACAAGTATGAAAAATGAAAAGCAATAGAGAGCAAGACACAAGCAATCGCAAATACAAAGAAATTGTTCCGAGGTTCGAGCTACCACTCTACGTTCCCACCTTCACCACTATGAAGGATTTCACTATCCTCTAAGGAATTTTCCACAAAGGGATCTTACACAAAGAAATTATAACTTGGTCTACACAAGACCGGAGTACATAACTCCACCAACTCAACCCTCTACACAAGAGATAGCACAAAATCAATTGAGATAACAAAGCTCCTGGTGATCCAACAAGATCACAAACTCTCTCTCTCTCTCTTATAACTTCCTATAAGATAGAATATGAAGTGTTGCCCAAGAAGTTTTGCGAGAGATGGAATTCAGTTAGAAAGAATAGAAGAGCTTTAAACCAACTAAAAATAGCTTTGAAAAGAAGGAATTTGAAGATTGGAAGCTAAAAAAAACTATTCTCTTTTGAAACAAACTAGAAAACTTATAAACTTGTGTATTTTTCTTGTCTAAAATCAAAACCATTGACTCATATATATAGGCAATAAATAAATATCATTCATAAATTATACCAGGTCATTTGGGGTGTGTTTAGACACATGAAAACTAAAAATACATGTTGGAATTCACTAAAAACAAAACAGATCCAAAAACTAGCCATTATGGCCAACTGGAAGCCTGTCCGTCGACCGGCCGGTCGACCGACATCTCATCCAGAAAAGAGTCGTTGGCTCCGGTCGACCGGGCGGTCGACCGCTTGACAGTTCAAAATGGAAAACTAAAATGTCAGTCCACCGGATCGGTTGACCGGGTTCTCAGTCGGTCGACCGATAATGAGCACAAATGTGTACGCCCCTGGCCAAAGGCTTGGTCGACCGGGCGGTCAACTGTTTTGGCCAGAAATGGTCACCGGTCGACCGTTTTGGCCTGAAACAGTTTTTTGTATTGTTTTTGAATTTCAAATAATTTTTAAAATATTTTATATTGGTTTATAAATAATATAGCAATGTATAGGTGATGAAATACATGTTCTAAAGTTGTTAAAAAAATTTGAAAAAATTATGAGACATGTATCAATACCAAACATGCGAAATACCAATACTATCAAAACTTGTATTTTTTGAAATCGTGTATTTTATGTGTGTAACTTCTTGAGCATCACAATTATATTCTACGTAATAAACTGATATCTTACAAGGCTCTAGGTGACTACAAGATCTTCAACCGGGCTTCTCCTTTAGTAACGTGAGTGCTTTGAGCTTTGATCCTATATTTGAATCTTCTTGAGTCTCCAATACCTTCTTTTAGAGGAAGAAAACTCGTTGTGTTCTTAGAACTCTGAGATAAACTTCAACACTTGAACTTAATTAGTACAAATAATCACATATGTTTTGTTATCATCAAAACCATAAAATCGGGTGATTGTAACATTGGGCCAGCAATCTCTCCTTTTTTGATGATGACAAAACATGTGAGTTATTTAAGATAAAAGATAGGAAATAGCTTGAAAAAGTTTTCCCTCAAGTTATGCTCTCTATCAAGTACAAGAAAACATTATGACTTTAAATGGATTTGATAATATAAGCAAGTCACACATTAAAGATGATACCAATATAGAATAATATGCATACATAACTTACCATCATTCCAATCCTCCTTCCTCCAAAAATAATATGCAATGGATAAAAATAATGAATCACGACATTGCATATAAGCATGAAAATGGATACAGAATACCAAAATAACTTAATAACTCAATTATCTCTCCCCCTTTTTGTCATGCATCAAAAAGGGAAATGACATTAAATTCAAAACTCAAATATGAATAATTTAAAGAATGCATGCAAAAAAGATTTAAAAATATATGAAATAGTTTCAAAACTTATGAATCCATAATACAAATATTTAACTCATCACAAATAAATGAAAATCTATTATAATCTAGTGATTTAGTATAAATGTCCGCAAGTTGAAAATCGGTGAAAACATAATCAATTTCAATATCGCCTTTCTCATAGTGATCTCTAAGAAAGTGATATCAAATATCTATATGCTTGGTATTGCTATGTTGATTTGCATTTTTGGTCATATGAATGGTGCTAGTGTTATCACAAAATATTTTAATATGGTCATAATGCAAATTATAGTCAAGGAGAGTATGTTTCATCCAAAGGACTTGTGCACAACAAGCCCTGACCGCAACATACTCTGCCTCGGCGGTTGAGAGGGTTACGAAATTTTGTTTCTTGGAAGATCACGAACAAGATAATTTCCTAAAAATTGACAAGTACCACTAGTACTCTTTCTATCCACTCTACAACAGGCATAATCGACATCCGAATAACTCGTCATGAAAAATTGTTCGATTTTCAAATACCAAAAACCCATTCCAATAGTGCCCTTAAGATATATAATAATGAGTTTTACTGTAAGTAAGTGAGACTCTTTAGGATAAGATTGAAATTTAGTACATAGACACACACTAAATACAATATCCGACCTATTTGCCATTAAATAAAGTAAACTATTAATCATGCTTCTATAAAGTTTAATGTCTATATTTATACCTTGTTCATCCTTGTTAAGCTTTGTTGTAATGGCCATGAGAGTCTTGCTTAATTTTACATCTTCAAGTCCAAATCTCTTGATGAGTTCTCTTGTTTACTTGGCTTGATTGATGAAGATCCCGTCACTTCTTTACTTGATTTGGAGTCCAAGAAAGTAGTTTTGCTCTCCCATCATAGACATCTCAAAATCTTTCTTCATGCATGATTTGAACTCCTTATAAAGCTTCTCATTAGTGGATCCAAAAAATAATATCATCAATATAAATTTGAATAATTAGGATATCAGTATCTACATGCTTTGTGAACAAGATGGTATCAACTTTGCCTTTAACAAAATCATTTGAAATTAGAAAAGTTGAAAGCCTTTCATACCAAGCTCTTGAAGCTTGTTTTAAACCATATAAAGTTTTAACAAGTTTGTAAACAAAATTCAGATATGTAAGATCAACAAACCCGGGGGTTGTTCAACGTACACTTCCCCTTCTATAAAACTATTTAAAAGTGTAGTTTTGACATCCATTTGAAAAAAATTGAAATCTTTAAAAGAAGCAAAGGCAAGTGTCATCCGTATAGCGGTGCAAAGGTTTTCTCAAACTTGATACCTTCGATTTGGGTGTAACCTTGGGCCACTAACATATCTTTATTTCTAATAATATTACCCGACTCATCCAACTTATTTCGAAAGATCTATTTAGTACTGATAGTTGGTCTATCATGGGGTCTAGGAATGAGATTTGCGTTCAAATTGATTGAGCTCTTCTTACATTGCAAGCAACTAATATGAATCAGCCTTGACTTCGAGGATGCTTTTAGGCTCAATGTGTGAAATAAAAGCAAAATGCCCACATAAATCATGGAGTTTAGATTGAGCAGTTAACCCCTAGGATACATCACCTATGATGAGGTCCTTGGGATGATTTGAAGCAAATCTTCCATCCTTTGAAAGTGATTTTGTTGGCTCTACTTCAACCTCTTGAACTTCACTTTGTTCATCAATCTTTGGCTTTTCTTCTTCATAGGTGAGTCATTCAAAGTTATTTTCTCCATGTCTTCACCCAATGAATCAATCTCTACAACATTCTGCATAAACGCATTAGATTCCTCAAACTTGACATTTATAGATTCTTCAATAGTAAAAGTAGTTCTATTGAAGACTCTATAGGCCTTACTAGTATTTGAATACCTAACAAATATGACTTCATAAGATTTGATATCAAATTTTTCTAAATTGTCTTTAGTGTTTAAAATAAAGCATTTACAACCAAAAACTTTAAAGTAAGAAATATTAGGTTTTCTCAAATAGTAAATTTTAAATGAAGTTTTAGAAGTATTTTTATAAAAATAAATTCTATTTGAGATGTAACATGATGTGTTTACGGCCTCGACCTATAAGTATTGAGGGAGTCTGTATTCATTTATCTTTATCCTAACTATTTCTTGAAGAGTAAGATTCTTTCTTTCAATGACTCCATTTTGTTATAAAGTTCTAGGATATGATAGTTCATGTTTGATTCCATGTTCTTCACAATAGATGATAAAGGGGTGGTTAATGAATTCACCATCTTTATCAATTCTTATGCGTAAAATTGAAAAATCTTTTTCTTTTTAAACTCTTTTTCTAAATATTTGAAAATGTGAAAAAGCTTGATCTTGAAAGTGCTCTAATGCCATTTGAAAGCACACCTAGAGGGGGGTGAATAGGTGTACTTGCTAATCTAGAAACTAAATGCGCTAAATGCGGAAGCTAATGCAAATTTTGCAATCACACTTAATACAACACACAAGTGTAGCCGAATTCCCCGTGAAGGGCTCTGGACTAACTCCTCTTGATTCCCCTTGAATGGGTTGAGGTGCTATGTGAAGCTCTTGTGGTTAAGTATAAGTGAGGCACACACACAAGCAATCCAAGCATATAATGAATAAGCAATATGAATCAATGCAAGGACAACACAAGCAAATATGATATGATGCTAAGAATGATGCTTTGCACAAATAAAAGAGAGAGAGAGTTAGAGAGACAATGGATCAAACGCAAACACAAAGATATGTTTCGAGGTTCGAGCCCCTAGCTCTACATCCCCGCCAACACCACCGTGTAGGATTTCCAATCCACTATCTCCCACCGAGGGAACCTCTACCGAAGAGGATTTGTTACAACACAAGGAGTACCAAACTCCTCTCTCAATACAAACACCACCTCACACAAGAGGGGTAGGCCCTTAGCCAAATAACAACCAACACCTCAACCGAAGAGGGTTTACAAACCAAACTCCACCTCTCACTAGAGGGAGCAAACCACAAGCCTCAACCTTTACCAAAGAGGGAGCAAACCAATCACCCGATCAACCTCTACCAAAGAGGGATACAACAAAAGCAAGGGTGTACAACAAGTGGTTTCTTTCAACCACAAACAATCTCTCTTTCTCTTCTCTTTTTCCACAAAACAAATGATCCTAATAGAATAGGATAGGTGATAGCTCAAGTGTGGAAATCAAGGTATTTTGGAAATCAGATAACAAAGAAAAATCCTTGGGAAAACACTTGCAATATGATAAAAATGAAGATCTAAAGCAATATCCCAAAAACCTATTTTTCTTTGAATTTTCCAAACCCTTGAGAAAAATAAAGATGAAAACTTTTAAGCTTTAAAACTCTTTGAAAACTTCTTTTAAACTCTGGAGAAACTGGGATTTTTTCTTGTTAAAACCTTGGCCAAAATCCCAAAGAATTGGGGTTTATATAGGCCAAAACAGAAACTAGCCGTTAGGCTGATCTGGCAGCCGACAGGCTACCGGTCGGCCGGCCCGGCCGACCGCCAACGGTCAGAAATGTGACCGTTGGGGCAACCCGGTTGTTGACACTTAAAAAAGACAAGATTCTCATTGGTCCGAACGATGTCTAAACTTGTTGACATTTACAAAAGACAAGGGACAGACAAGCTGAAGACCAGTTTTCACCCACCTCCAAGGGACAAGGAAGCAGTTTGGACTCCACTGATCCAGCAAGCAGAACAGTGAACCCTGATTGTTTCTAAACAGACCTCAGCAGGTCTAAAATGCTAGCATTTAGCATTACATTAGCCCAAGGAGATAGCCTCGTGTGAGAGGCTAACATCATCCAGAGCATCGCCAGGAAGCTAACTGACAGCTTCGCCGAAAAGCCTCTTTTCGGATTTCGCCAGGAATTGCCTCTAGCTCCGCTATGAGCTTCAAAGCGGGCAGCTCCGCCATCAGCCTGCTATGGTCAGCCTTTGACCAATCAAATCTCCTGATGAGATCAGATCTAAGCTAATCAAATCCAATCGGGATTCAAATATGGCAGGTGATTGCCGCAATCTCTTGACTCTCTTGAAACGAGTAAGAGGATCAGGGAAAATCCTTCAACGATATGGAAAGGATCATAACAAATCGGAAAGATCAACCGACTTGCCATTTTCTAGCTCCGCGGAAGCTATTCTAGCCTCGCAGCAAGGCTACTTTCCAGATTCAAACAGATTCGGTTCAATCTGTTTCCATATCTTCAAGGGGACGATTATACCCTTGCTCTCCCTATAAATAACCCGCCATGGGTACAAGGAGGGGAGGGGGATCGCAGAGGAAGGAGTCGTCAATCGCCTTCTGATCACGAGAGTCGATCAATCAACTTCTTCAACCGAGGCTTCTTCATAACGCACCGTGCGTTCTCGAATTCAGAGACCTTTTAGAGAATTGCTTTCTCTATCTAGGGTGTTGATGCCCTATCATCGTTCTTCTTCTCAAGGAATCTCCGGAACCAGGCGAGAAGGAATTCCTAATTGAAGGCGATTTTGAGAAGCAGCAAGAGGGTTCTACCAACCCTCTATTCTCTGATTCCCGGAACCAGGCGAGAAGGGATTCTCATCGCTCGCATCGTCAAAGGGACAAAGTGGTCGCGCGCTGACCAGACTCCTATCGGCACATTTTCCCAGAATCTCTGAGGAGATCTACTTGTAATCTTTTGAGAATACTTGTAATTTAGCTCCTCAAATTTTTATTTGTAAGTTTTCCCTTTTTGCAAAATTAATGGAAAACAAGGTGGCGACTCCGCTGGGGAACGTATTCTCCTCTGCTGAGAATCAAGTGTCGCAATGCGACGAACAGACCTTCGGGTCTATCTCTGAATTCAGAAAAGCCGTTGCAGCCAGATCTTCTCTGGCTAAATCTTCAAGCAAAGTCTCTGCGGAGACGGAAAAGGTTCTCTGCAAACCTGCCGCAGTTCTCTGGCGCAACAAGGAAACATGTCCGCAGCCCAGATCCTGCACTTTTGAGAACCTGGTTATCCAGATCGATCAAGGAAGATTTGAAGAAGTCCTCTCTGGGGGTGGCCTGACGCTTCGAGCACGGAAGCACAGGAAGGTCTTCACGACCAAAGTTTCAAATCAGAAACCAGAGGCAGAATCTTGCCAACACCCCACAGCCCCGCTTGTGGCTATTCAGGTTCCTTGCGAACCTATGCATCCTCTGCCGAAACGGATATGGAGGCCTAAACAGAGGTCCTCTGCTAAAGCTTCAGGCGTAGCCACGCCAAATCCGCGCCTCTCTTATGAAGAAAAAGGCAAGATGCCCGCCTGCGCCAACAATGCTGCCAACCATAAAGTCAAGACGGCGATCATACCGTCGCCTAGAGCAGCAATGCCTACTGCTAGCCCTGTCTTCACAAGCAAGGCTATTGTACCTCGGCGTACTCATCGGGTTTACAGCCGCGAGGCTAGAACCAGAGCACTATGCGGTGCTGATCCTTTCCGCAGGAATAAGGGGAACGATGCGTTGTCCCATATACCAGATTGTTCAGGCCCCTACAGGGCCGACCTGCGAGAATTCTTGGCGGACAAGCGGAGATTGAAGCATTTCCAGACTACTTCCCCCTGTCTTCGACGATGTGAATGCCAGTTGGTGATGGTCCATTCTACGCAGTGTCGGTTACGACCGACCCTCGCCACTTCTCCATACCGGCGATCAGTCTTTGATCGACTGTCTGCGCGCGTCCCGATGAGGCATCCCAAAAGGAGCGGGCCACCGGATCCAGCCTCTGCATCCGTCAACATGACCGGAAGGGGGCGAGAGCCGCGCCGAAGAAGTCAAGCCTCTGACGACACCCCTTTCGGCTCCCCAGATTCAGACTACTGCCCAGGCTTAGGTGAAGTCTTGGTGCGTGAAGAAGGTGTTTTCCGAAACACCAGGTCTAGGGTGGCAATACCCTATAACTATGAGCAGCCTTCTTCCTCAAAGACCCTGATCTCGCCACAGCCCAGACAATCACCCCAATCATCTGATGGAGAAGATGGAGACAGCGGGTATGCCTCTTCAGCAACAGTCAGTTCTATACGGACGGACAAAGCATCGGTCAATATGGCCGAGAACGCCAATGACGACCTTCGTCGGCGTTTGGAAGCTCAGGAGCAGACCTCTAGAACTCAGCAAGAGGCCCTGGACAATATCCAACAGATGCTAGCTCAGCTCCTCAACAACCGGGATGACGATACCGGGAGCAATCATGACGAGGAGGGACACCTCAGCAATGATCCGCCCAAGACGGAGAAATCTAAGGGAGGCTCTTCCCTGGATGCCGAAGTCCTTAAAGGCCTTCAAGCTCAAATTTCATCCCTGGCTCAGAAGGATGAATTGAAGAAAGTGGGGGTAGTCCGTCCTTACCCACTGGAATGGGATTCGGTGTCATATCCGCCAAAGTTCAAACCACCAACGTTGCATACATATGATGGTAAGAGCTCGCCCAATCAGCACATCTACTATTTCCGGTCCCAAACCGGTAATGTTCTAAGCAACGACGCCATCATGGCTAGGTTGTTCATCGGCACCTTGAAAGGGGTGGCATTTGACTGGTTTCGCAGTCTCCCCCCAGGCTCTATCAATTCCTGGATCGACCTGGAAACTCGGTTCCTCTCTCGCTTCTATGAGGATGACACCGAAGTGACCATGGACAAGCTCCTTTCTACCGTGCAGAAGAAAGGCGAATCCGTCCGTGAATACATTGAACGATTTAGAAATCTATCCCTGATGTGCCCAGCAGGGATGCCATTACCCATGCTCTTACAGACATGCAGACACAACTTCTTGGATCAAGTAGAAGTTCGCATGGGGGCTGTCAAAGCCCATACTTGGAAAGAATTGGTCGAACAAGCTGAGATAGCCGAGAAGTCGGCTAAGAAGTTCGAGCCATCCGTCCCTAGAAGCAAATGGGGTGCGAACAACAAAGGGCGTAGCGATCTCCCGCAGTCTTCCCAAGCTAAAGGGAAGGAGATTATGTCCATCGAGCTGACCGGGGACATGCAGTCAAAGGCCAAGAAGAGCGGCGTCAACAGCCAAGAGCCCAAGTTTCCTCCGAAGCAGTACTCCTTCAGAGATGACCAGGTGGTCACGATATTCCATCTGCTCCACAAAGGGAACAAAATGAAGCTACCAGATGCTCGGCGTCCTAATGAGATAGGGCGCACAAATGACCCCAAATACTGTCTTTATCATAGGATGGTCCATCATCCTACTGACAAGTGCTATGTCCTCAAGGACAGGATACAAGCCCTAATTGATGCCGGCGTCCTCACACTAAAGACGGAACAGAAGAAAGTCACTGCCAATATGGTGACTCTTGAGTTCGGCACTGCCCAGAAGGTCACAGTTCCTGACGGGACCTATCCAGCCCCGATGCCGCGGTTGGAAGTCAAGCATCCTCCAGCCATGACTCAAAACAACAAGGGCCTCGCCCCTTTGACATTGGAGACAGGGGAAGTTATATGGATACACCCCGACCTCGTCCAAGACATACAGCAGACGTCGAAGGACTCCAGCAAAAAGGGCAAGTCTTGCAATGTCGTCTCTGTTCTGCCAGACGATGGTAATCTTACTTCGGCTTCCCTCAGCGATTCTGAAGAAGAAAAGCATGCCTGTACAGCGCAGGCAGATGCGCCTCAACAGACGGGCACCCGGTCTGGAAAGTCATACCTAAGGCAGTATGACAAACCTACTGACGAGGTACCACAGCAAACAACGTCAGTACCAATGCCGACATCCGCTCCAGTCCTGACCAAAGGGAGGGAAAAACCTAAGGAGGTGCGATTCGACCAGGTGTTGAAGAAACCACCAAGCCAAGGGCTAGCCACGCCCTTTCGCTTTGATATATTGGCCCACTTAGCCAATATCCCGGCTCGTATCACAATACACGAGCTCCTTCGTCTCTCTAAAGAGACAAGAGAGGCACTCAGAGATGCGCTAGCCAACTCGGAGTCCTTTCTGACATGCATGCCCGAGGTTCCTGATGATGAGATGCGCCCTTCCTGCTCAGAGTGCCATCACGCACAGTCAAAGGTACCTGCCATTACCTTCACGGCGGAAGATATGCTTCTCAAAGACAACAAGCATGATCGACCTCTGTACTATACCGGATATATCGGTTCAACCTGCATCGAAAGGATACAAGTCGATCCGGGGTCTGCGCTCAGCATCATCCCCAAAAGGCTCCTCTACTTCCTCGGCATACCACTGTACAGGTTGTCTGCGACCACCACTACAATATACGGTTTTAACGCCGGGAGCAGCCATCCGCTTGGAAAGATTCGGCTTCGCTGCAGAATCGGAAGCCTGAAGTCAGAAGTGACATGCTATGTCATTGACGCGGACACATCATACAACCTGCTACTGGGACGACCATGGATCCATGTCAACTGGATCGTTCCTTCCACTCTCCATCAGTGCTTCAAGTATGTTGAGGATGATGCGACAGTACGAACTGTCTTCGCTGAGAAGCAGCCCTTCAAGGGGGTGGAAAATTATTTCACAGATGCTCTCCTATATCAAGAGGCTAGTGGAACGCCGGGAGAACCATTGCCAGACAATGATGGAAGTGGCAATGAGGCGGATTCGGAATCCGAAATGGGCACGCCAGCCATTTTGATTGGCGAGCCAATAGTAGCATGCTTTAATGATCCCCGATGTAAGATCCCTTCTGATGAGGAAGGCGAATGGATAATTAATGATAATATTTCTTTTGATTATCCTGCGAGCATCGAGTCAATTAAATCCATCATGGATGGCTCTCTTCACATGCCCGTACATGAGCCAAGTTCGGCTACTACATCTGTGGAGGTTATAGAAGGGGCCACGCTGGTGATCCCTCCATCCAAACAAGGTCAGTTGCCGATAATCTTCGGTAGAACCCAGCCACGGAGACCTGCACCTACAGATTCAAGCTCGGACTCAGAAGCCCCACAGTTCTTCCATTATGCGCAACCGGCACGCCATATTATGGAGAAGATGGGATATGACTTGAAGAAGGCAGGCGGCCTGAACTTCGGAAAGGGAAGACGCGGTCTGATGCGTAATGCTGTCCCGAAAGGGAAACCTGCAAATTACTATGATAGTTCACGCAGGGGGTTGGGTTATGTTACACCCACATCATCAGTAACGGTTCAAGTCAAAGACGACGAGCCAATTCCATCACAGTCGGACTCATCTGCCGAATGGGACTCTGACATCAGCATAGGAGGAATGTTCAACGGCCTCACTGTGAATATGACCTCGGGCAGTCAATTGGAACCTGCGGAAGCTGCTGATGAGGAACCTTGGGCCCAGCAATTAAGCCTCCAATGGGAAAAGCGGTTCGAGCTGCGCGAGCCACCTACCGAAGACAAGGTGATCCAAGTCAACTTGGGCAGTCAAGATCACCCCAAGCCTATTTTCATAAGTGAAAGCTTATCACTTATCGAAAAGGAAGAATTGATAATGCTCGTAAAAGAGTATATAGATGTCTTCGCCGGAGCTATGAAGACATGCCTGGACTCGATCCACAGGTCGCTATGCACCGTCTAAACATCAAGCCCGACGTTAAGCCAGTCAAGCAACAACAACGTCGGTTCCGCCCAAACATCATGGAGGCTATTGAAGCCGAAGTTCATAAGCTCATTGCTTGTGGCTTCATCCGGGAGGAACAACATCCAGATTGGGTGGCTAACATAGTCCCCGTCCTTAAGAAGAATGGGAAAATACGGATCTGCATCGACTACCGTGACCTCAATACGGCCTGTCCCAAAGATGAATTCCCACTGCCCATCACTGATGTCATGATTGACAACACATGCGGGTTCGAGAGGATGTCTTTCATGGATGGATTCTCAGGGTACAACCAGATCAAGATGTATCCTGATGACGAGAAGCATACTTCTTTCCGAACGCCATTGGGGGTATACTGCTACACTGTGATGCCCTTCGGACTGAAGAACGCTGGAGCAACCTACCAGCGGGCGATGAACATGATCTTCCGCGACCATCTCCGAAAGACGGTGGAATGCTATGTTGACGACATTACCGTCAAAAGTCGCCGCAAAGATGAACATCTTCGCGATCTGAGGACGATGTTCAATATAATGCGGGCTCATCAGTTGAAAATGAACCCGACAAAATCCTTTTTAGGAGTATCCAGCGGCAAATTCCTTGGGTTCATAATCACATCAAAAGGAATCCATCTAGACCCAGACAAAGTCAAAGCCATCCAGGACATGCATCCACCAAGGAACCTCAAAGAGCTCAGAGGCTTACAAGGCAGGTTAGCCTATATCAGGAGATTCATAGCAAATCTATCGGGCCGTTGCCAACCATTTACCCGACTAATGAAGAAGGGTACTGCCTTCATATGGGATCAAGCTTGTCAAGAAGCTTATGAAGACATTAAGAGGTATCTCACAAAACCTCCAGTCTTGGTGGCCCCTACATCAGGGAAACCATTCTTGCTTTATGTGAAAGCCCTGGATTATTCCCTCGGCGCCCTCCTCGCTCAGAAGGACGACAATGGCCATGAGCAGGCCATTTACTATCTGAGTAGAACTCTCATAGGAGCGGAATCTCGCTACAATCCTATTGAAAAAGAGTGTTTAGCTCTCGTCTTCGCTGTCCAGAAGACACGACATTATTTGGTTGGCCAAACCATACATGTCATCTCCAGGGTAAACCCTTTACGTCTTCTCATGACGAAGCCAGGGTCGTTGAATTCAAGGTTGGCTAAATGGGCACTGCTATTATCCCAATATGACATAACCTTTACCCCTCAAAAGGCGGTTAAAGGTCAAGCCCTTGCAGAGTTCTTGGCTGCGCATCCAGTCCCGGAACATTCAAAGCTTCACGAAGACATCCCTGATGAGGTCTTCGAATCTAATGCAACCTCCGTAGAGGAAGTATGGCAGATGTTCTTTGACGGAGCATCGCGGATGGGCCCCAAAGGAAAGATTATTGCCGGAGTGGGGGTTGTGTTCATCTCCCCACAAGATCATATCCTTCCCAGGGCGTTCTCCTTGACAGAGTCATGCTCTAATAATGTAGCGGAATACAATGCTCTGCTCATTGGCCTCCAGCTCGCCCACGGAATGGGGGTACGCTATCTTGAAGCTTATGGCGATTCAAAGCTGATCATTAGCCAGGTAAAAGGCGAATATGAAGTCCGCCATGAGGACTTGGTGCCTTACTATCATACAGCCATCGAATTGGCTAGCTTATTTGAAGGCTTCTACATCGGGCATGTGTCTCGATCTCAGAATACCAAGGCGGATGCTCTCGCTGCACTAGCGACGACGCTAGCCTTACCGGCCGACACAGAGTATCACCTCACAGTCGCAACCCGACATCTCGTATGCTCCAAGTATATGCTAAAGATCCAAGAAGTCCATAATACCTCCGTGGATCTTGAGCCGAGGGATTGGCGCTTCCCTCTCATTGACTATGCTCTGCACGATCTGCTCCCGGATGATCCCAAAGAAGCGGCGTCCATCAGACGAAGGTCGCCCCGCTTCTACTATGATCCCACTTTGAAGACACTTTACCGTCGTTCATATGATGGTATCCTTCTCCGTTGCCTTTCTCATTCAGAGGCACAAGAAGTGCTTAAAGAAGCACATGATGGCATTTGCAGAGCTCACCAGCCGGGTCCAAAGCTTAAAGACAGGCTGCACAGACTTGGGTACTACTGGCCGACCATGATGGCCGATGCCACCCAGTATGCACGAAGGTGTAAGGCGTGCCAGGTCCATGCAGACTTCATACACCAACCTTCGGAGTTGCTCCACCCTACTGTTGCTTCATGGCCATTTGAAGCATGGGGAACTGATGTCGTAGGGCCAATCAGTCCCTCTTCGGCAAGAGGTCACCGGTTTATCCTGGCAATAACCGATTACTTCTCAAAATGGGCAGAGGCCATACCATTGGCCGAAGTCAAAACCTCCCATCTGGTTAGCTTCATCAAACACCATGTCATCCATTGATTTGGTGTCCCCAGGCGGATCATCCATGACAATGGTCCCCAATTCATAAGCCAAGGGTCTGTCGATTCTGCGATAAATACCGAATTCAGAATGTGGCTTCAACAGCTTACAATCCTGCCGCCAATGGTTTAGCAGAAGCATTCAACAAGACAATCATCAAGCTGCTCAAGAAGTTCGTCTCCTCGAATAAGCGAGATTGGGATGAAAAGCTCGGTGAATGCCTTTGGGCCTACCGGACTACGGTGCGGACACCGACAGGCAATACGCCTTTTTCCCTGGTATATGGGTGCGAAGCAGTTATCCCATTGGAAATCCAGGTGCCATCATTACGGGTAGCCTTGACTACTAAGATGACATCAGAAGACAATGATCGCCTGCGTCTTCAAGAGCTCGAAGCCCTAGACGAAAAGCGGCTACAAGCTCAGCAACACATCGAGCTATATCAGGCTCGGATGTCAAAAGCCTTCAATAAAAAGGTCAAGCAGAGAATCTTCCAGAAAGGAGACTTGGTCTTAGCCATCAGACGACCGATGATTATGACGCACAAGACCAAAGGCAAATTTCAGCCTAAATGGGAAGGACCGTTTGTAATAGAGACAGTCTATTCAAACGGAGCATACCGCCTTATGAATGCAGGTGGCGACCTACTCATGATGCCGATCAATGGCAAATTCTTAAAGAAGTATTATCCTTAATCGAGGATCCTTCTCTCGATCAAGTTAACATTACACCTCTGATCGAGATCCGCGCGTCCGAAATGCGCACAAAGAGAGCCTTTCTCTTCCTCCAAGCGAGACTATACGGCCATGGATCAACTGGGACCTGGCCATGCACCAGTCACCCTAGAAGACAATCGAGGTTGTGCAGACATCAACCTGATAATCCGACATCCTTAACGATCAAGGATAGAGGAAAATGTTGGCCTCTAAGCCCAACATGAGTCCTCAACAACTCATCATGCTGAGGGGAATAGCATGGCTAGCCCAACCCAAACGGTAGTTGGTAAAGGCATATCAAACCCGTTGATAGCTGGGGGTTTGCTAAAAATCCTAAGGGACCTGCTCCCATTTGATTCCCTCTCCAAAATCACCTACCAATTCTCATCCATAGAATGGAAGGACCACATATATTCCGCTGTTATGTTAACATTAAACCTATGACAACGGTTCCCTCGTGAAAACGAGACCCCATCACCTATTGATTGAAGCTTGGTGGCTTCTCAACCAGTTACGTCATTGCGACCTCTGAACTGGCAGATAGCCAAGTTTCATCTACCATTGAGCTTAGTGGCGTCTCAATTGGTTATGTCATTGCGACCTCTGAACCAGCAGACAGCTAAGTCTCAATCCCGAGCCCTGTTGACATTTACAAAAGACAGGTCTCGATACTCGTTGACATTTACAAAAGACGAGTATCACCTATTGATTGAAGCTTGGTGGCTTCTCAACCAGTTACGTCATTGCGACCTCTGAACTGGCAGATAGCCAAGTTTCATCTACCATTGAGCATTAGTGGCATCTCAATTGGTTATGTCATTGCGACCTCTGAACCAGCAGACAGCTAAGTCTCAATCCCGAGCCCTGTTGACATTTACAAAAGACAGGTCTCGATACTCGTTGACATTTACAAAAGACGAGTATCACCTATTGATTGAAGCTTGGTGGCTTCTCAACCAGTTACGTCATTGCGACCTCTGAACTGGCAGATAGCCAAGTTTCATCTACCATTGAGCATTAGTGGCGTCTCAATTGGTTATGTCATTGCGACCTCTGAACCAGCAGACAGCTAAGTCTCAATCCCGAGCCCTGTTGACATTTACAAAAGACAGGTCTCGATACTCGTTGACATTTACAAAAGACGAGTATCACCTATTGATTGAAGCTTGGTGGCTTCTCAACCAGTTACGTCATTGCGACCTCTGAACTGGCAGATAGCCAAGCCTCATCTATCATTGAGCTTAGTGGCGTCTCAATTGGTTATGTCATTGCGACCTCTGAACCAGCTGACAGCTAAGTCTCAATCTCGATGCTTGCTGACATTTACAAAAGGCAAGTATCTCCCTTCCTTTTAAGCCCCGCAAAGGGCTAACCTCGAGACTGGCAATGTCCCATTCGGTTATGTTACTGCAACCTCTGAACCAACAGACAGTCATGTCTCATTATCTAAGCAACAGACGACAAAAGAAAAATTTTTCTATTAATCCAGAAGGATGGGATACATGGAGGAGCCTATAGGCGTACATGATAAGATCGGATCCGATCTCCGAGCGAAGCTAGCCGCGCCCTCCTGTCATCTTCAGCCTGGGCCAGCGCCTGTGATCTTAGCTCCGCCTCATCAAAGTCCACCGCCTGAGCCAGACGAGCCTCGGTCTCCGCCAAAGTCGCCCTCTGTGATGACTTCCGCTCCGCCAGTTCCTCACTTCGAGCCCTGAGTTGCTTAAGCCGCGCAGACTCTTCATGACGCATCTGTGTAGCCTTCGACAAGAGGAGATTTGCCTTTCGGATCATCTCTTCAGCCCTCTTAATCTTATCTTCAGCGTCAAGAAGAGCACTGTTGGAAGCATCAATTGCACTCCCAACCTCTGCTTCCTCTGCCTCCAAGGACCTCAAGTCAGAGGAGATAGCCTCAACAGCCTCTTGAGCAGCGAGCTGAGCCTCGCGCTTCTGGGCGACAAGACGTGCGAGCCGTTCATCAGCCAAAGACGCTGCGTCGGAACGATGGAAATGGCGCCATTCCTCCACGTCCTTCTCAAGGTCATCTACCAGGAGCTCCAGAGCAGTAGCTTGATGGTACCCCTCAAAGTCCCGGATACACTCAATGCCACGGGAGAGAACCATCTTCAGCTTCGAAAATGGCACAGGCGAGCCCTTCAAGACTAGACCGATAGTCTGCTCCAAACTATTATAGAAGCTGTCGACCAGATTACCGATAAAGTCATTCTCAGCTTCATCAACCCTTGAGACAACCTCGGAGCAATCTACCAACCTAGTCGACACCACCGCGGAAGAAGAAGCGGGAATATCGACTGCAGCAGGGCAAGCCAAAGGTGACCTCGGCGGAGTCCTCAGCGACACCAGCACGCCAGCCACCGCGGAGGTAGGACTGGCAACCACCTCCTGAGCAGCAGGCTCAACTACCAGCGTCGGGGAGGTAGGGCTCACAATTACCCTCAGTGCCGTATTCGGCAAAACAGTCTGCACCTCACTCGTTGACGTGACTGGAAGTGAGGGTACCTCCGGGATTGCCGCCTCTTCAACCTCAGGGCCCTCCGCTGATTTGGGCTGATAAAAAGGCAGGTCGCCATACAGCGCGTCTAACACAGCAGCGTCTGCCCCGGTCGAAGCGCTCATATCGCCCTTTGACCCTTCAGGAAAACCCTCCGCTTCTTTCGAAGCTGACGCACCTTGGGGACGAATGCCTGCAACAAAACCAAGGTAAAAAAGGAGACGCAACAAATAGGCGAGGATCAGGAGATCTTAGTCATACCGAAGGCCGATGTCACCTCGTCAGCCGCATCGGAATCCAAGGGTCCCATCGGAAAGTTCTTACCAGACTCAACGCGGATAGCCGGCCCACTCGCCGATTCCTCCGCAGACCACCCGGCAGAGCTGGATGCCATAGGACTTCCTTTAGAAGTCCCAGCGCCCGAAGGGCCAATATCGGCCGCATCACCTCCAGACTCCTCCGAGCGAGCAAAGGAACCAGCTGCACTTCCATAAGTGAACAGGGGATCGTAGTGCTCCCCTTGCTCTCCAACTGCCTCAGCTCCTGCAACAAAAAAGCAAATGATGAGTTATTTAAAGTGCGCTGAAGGCATATTAGATGGGGGCCAATCTTACCAGTAGACGGTTCAGCAACCGACGGCTCAGCCACTAATAGAGCAGCAGAAGGAGGCGCCGTAGGGAGTTCGCCCTCCACCACAATGGTAGGAGTTTGGCGACGGGGCTTCTTCGCCGACGACTTCCTACGGGATCCACTCCCACGCTTCCTTTTAAAGTGGACCTCAGAGTCCTCTTCCTCCACTTCTTCCACATGCTGTGGGGGAGCTGTCCCCATTACACCAGACCCGGCTTCACGAACACCAGCTTCGTGGGCATCAGCCCTTGTCTCTGCCTCGAAGCGAGGGCTCCCCGCATCAGAAGCCTCGCTGTCATCTACAGCGATGAACTCCTCTATGCCAGGAATACGGACTCGTTTGCCCTCCTTCTTATCCAAAGCCTTCTGCCTCATCCGATGAGAAATCAACTTCACACCTGAACTATTGGCATTGAATCCAGGAGGCGTGGAATTCGAAGCTGCATACCATTGGCAGAAACACAGGGTCGTCCATAGGCCGGGATCCCTCAACGGCGTGCGTAGCCACGCTCCAGTGTCATCCGCGGTAAAGAACCGCCAAGCACGAGCCCCATCAATAAGGCTCCCCAGGAAAGCCAGGTCCGGATTGGGGTTGCCCACATACAACTGGTCATACCCAAATTGGCGGGCGAACCGGCACGGGATGTAGGGCTCCATGTAGCAGGTATCCCCACTCCTGTACAGCAAATGCGAGGGCCGGATACAGACGAGCCACTCGAAAACACCCCGACTCATGGGAGATCGACCTGACTCCACATCATGGAATTCCTCGTTGTATCCTGCACCCCGCAGGCGAGGAAAGCAACGGAACAGGCTATAAGCGTCATAACGACGCACTAACTTACGGGCCTCGGCCACATAAGTTTTCTGCCACAGACAGCCTTCAAAACGACGAAGAAGCGCCGTTTGAACGCCCTGCGGTGGGTCTTCCCCAGCTCCAATCAAACTGGGGCAGTGCAAGGCGAACCACGCCATCAAGTAGGTGTACAGTAAACCTACCCTAGGATTGGGTCCGTCACAAGGCAGGACGGCACCCTTCCCTCGCCTTGACGCCATCGGCCTGCAGAAAGCCTCCGTCAGTACACGAAGGCCCCTCTGAATACAACATACCATGGCCGGAAGGAGACCCAGGCGGTGGCCATGGACCAAGCGGACAGCAGGCAGCAGCACATTCGGGTGGACAATGTCACCCGAAGAAGAAGGCACGACACACTTCTTTAACCAGATGGTTAAGAATCCGGCCAGCAACGCCTTGCGAGACATAGGCCAACGGGCCTGATGGTGAAAGCTCCGAAGAACATCACCCTTCTCGAAAGGACCATCATCTTCTGTCACGACGATGTCCTTTTCAGCACGCACCTCCATCCTCGCCAAGATGTCTTCTTCGACAACTCCGCAATGAGCTGCCTCGGGCGCACTAGTCATATCCGGGAACAAGTAGTTCCCCCAGCTCTTTAAGCTCTTCGAGCTACCCTTACCACCAGTGTGGATGCTGGAACAAATGTGCAGGTGGCACATCAATTCCCGATATGTCTCAAGCAAAGCAGGCTCTTGCTTCTCCAAGAGAGCCAACTCCGCCTCACACGGAAAATACTCTTCATATGGAAGAGACCCGAAGGGCAAAGCAGAGATCTCTCGCATCTCATGCAGGGCCATGCCCAATTCACCAACCGGGGTGAAGAAAGTCCCCGAGGCTGGGCAGTACAACTCAAGAATGGCATAAAAGCACGCCACCTTCATCTCAATGCCGTAGCAGGTCGCCCTGACGGCCTCATAGAGGTTCAACCTCTCTAATTCCCCCTCGAAATGATTGAGGATATAATTGGTCAACTCCGCCCACCATGACCTAGGAGGGTGGACCCAACCAGGAGCCCTGAAATCTGTGGCGGGGTAGTTCCCGTCAGCTTCGCAGAACTGAGTGCCGAAGGTCGGCGCCGCAGCTGGATTCTCTCCTACTGGAAGGTCCCGCGACACCTTCCCAGGGTATAGTCCTATTAAGCTACGAGGAGGGCCCGCCCTCGAATAGCCGGTCTGGAAAGTCAACCTCCCGACACTTATAGACTCGGCATTTAGGCTCACGCCCCACGCCATCTTCCGAGCCCGAGTCACGCTCGCGAAAGAAGACAAAGCGAAATGCCGCTTAGTAGACGGGAGATAGAATCTCTCGCCATCCAACTGGAAGATCCACTGGCCTTCGCCGGCTTGCAGCTGGCGATCGGGATCAGGTGCAGCATCCCCGAACATGAAGTCAGGCTTTTTGTAAGCCTGACGGTCGATATCTTCAAACGGAGCCGTAGTCAAAATGCTCCGCATGGCCTGCGGGCCACCGCTCTGAATGAGCGTATCCCGTACAAGGGAGCTCGGCTCACTGAACAAGGAAGCCTGCCCGATGAACTGCAAGCTGATGCTCCCGCCTGCTCGACTGGTTACACCAAATAGACTGTTCTGGAGGCCGGAGGCGTAATGTACTGCAAAAACAAAACAAAAAAAATGAACTATGATTAGTTCACCAATCAAATGGATGCGAAGACATAAAAATTCGTTAAGGCATAGCCTCGCCCAGTAAGCAGGAACAGCGGGATAATAGCTTTGATAAAAAGCTTCGCTTCACAGATAAGACTGCATCTTTGCAGGAAGTGGCATAGCCCTAAGGGCTGACGTCATCAAAAGGACGTTATGGTTAACAGTCACCCTTCGTGGCCATGACTGAAGGCACACGACCCATATCCTGTTCCTCAACAGGATGAAGATTGCCCAAGCAATGGCTTCCTATGGAAGCCCAAGAGAAGAACTGTTCAGTTCTTACTTCCCTGGTGCAAGCAAAATAGGGAAGTTAAGGGAAACGAGTTCCCTGATAAGGACAGATCATATTCGATCGTCCTAATAGCCGAGTATCGACTCCAAAGGATGAAGACCACTCTCTAATCAGATTGGAGAGTCTCTTACCAGCGATCGGTCGCTCAATGAACGGAGGAGGAGGGCCCTCCGCTGCAGAAGTCGCTGCTTCCTTTCCCGCTCGTCTCTTGGGCGCCATTGAAGAATTACAGGAGTTTTTGAACTCTTGAAGAAGAAGAAAAGGAAGAAGAAGAAGAGTCAAGTACTCTGGAAAATTCAAAGAGAAATGATGATTTTCTCTCAACCCGATCGGGCTTTTATAGGCCAATCAGCGCCTAAATCAAGGCCTCGAAAAAAGGGCACATGCCGCCGTTTCGAATTAATTCGAAACAGTGCCCAAAGCGCCTGAGGCGCTTTCCCAAAAGCGACGGTTCAATCCCACTAAAGGGTTAAATCCGCACAAGAGCAAAGTGCGGACTTCGCGCAATCCTTCAAGGACTTAACCGAAAGGTTTGAATTAGCCCTCTAAAGAGGCGCTGACATGACAGCCTCGCGAAGATCATTCAAAGGAAGGGCTATGTCCTTAGCTCCGTGCGCAGTTTAGCCCAGCAATGGCCGAACTCTCAGTGAAGCAAGCAAAAAATCAAATGATCAGACAAAGAACTTTCATTGATTTAAAAGCAAGAGTACATTTGATATTACATCAAAGTTGTGTTTCATACAACACACCAAGTTGCCTAGCAAGGCCATTTGCATAAAAGGCATACAAGCGGTTTTATCTGCTTCCAGACCAGATCAACTGGACACGAAAGGTCCTCCTCCTGCACAAGGCTGTAACCAGTTCTGCCACAAGGACACGGTCATTTTTCTCCACAAAATGGCAGATCTTGCCAGGCCATTTTTGTTGAAGCCTGGCAATAAAAACCTATCGCCGCCAACACGATAGATCACGTATAATGGGAATCGGCAGTGATACCAGTGATCTAACAGGCGCGATGCCCACTTTCCCGAAGTGGATCGCCATCAAAGGCCACCAAAGTTGAAAGTCGGCAATGGTGCCGACAATCCCACAGGCGACGCCCATTATCTTGAAGCGGATCCTCTCCGATAAAGGCGGCCAGCCTCACCTCAGAACGAATCATCACGGATAAGAGGCTGCCAACAGCCTCTGGGACGCGCATCCGCTGCCCCGAATTGTTCCTCCTGCTTAAAAGTAAAGCTTCAACCGGGGAAGCATAAGGCAATTTCATGGTTTCTTCCATCAAGTTACCAGATTGGTAAGTACAGCTCACTGCAATACAAATTGAAACAAGTTAGCAGTTAAACGTAGAAAGAGCTGCAAAAACATTAAGTCAGATTCTTCAGTGGCAAAAGCAATCCGACCGACTTCAGCAAAGGACAAGCTCCACCTGCACAGCAACCATGGGCTGGCTCAGCAAACGCCAAGTCCTAGCCTCGCCTATACGGCAAAGTCAGACTGATCTTGTGAGAAACAGTCTCAACATTCGCCTATATGGCAAGACTGGCTCAACTATTGAAGAAGCCAAGTCCCAAGTCCTGCCTGCGCAGCGGACTTAACAAGCAACAATCTTTCACCGATCGAGCCAAAATGATAGCTTCACAGAAAGCTATGATGAGATCCTTCTCTGCAGCAGCCAAGTGCAAGATGAGAATCAAGGGAAGCTAATCCCTGAAGCGAGCTGTCAAAGCTAAATCAAGGGAGAAGAGTTCCCTAAAAGCGGTGAAGTCTTTAAATGATCAAGACTTACTGGTCCTTGGCCGGTCAGACAACCAGAGTGGGTTTTCCCACTAATTCAGAGATCTGAGTATCTCTTTCAACCAAGAGAAGGGAAGAAGAAAGGCAAGGCACTTCTCTTCAGAAGACCTCAAGTGTCCTATTTATAGGCCCCATGGCCTGAGCGCAACCACCTCAAGCATGGAAGCACGAGCGCACTTAAGGCATTGATTGCGCCTTGATAACAGGGACGGTTCCCATTGGAACCGTACAAGGGAAGAAAACGTCTCCCTCATAAAAAGGCATTTATGGCACCTTGAAGAAAGGGAGTATCCTCCCTTGGAAACGTGCGAATCGGAGAACATCTCTCTCGATTGGCGCAAAAGAAGGAATGATCCTCCTCGTAACCGTCCCATGGCAGTTGGCCTTGAAAAGGCAACAGGAGTTCCAAAGCGAACTTATTTCTTGGAAGCCCAGATCCGGAGCTACCCCGACGCGAAGCTACTCGCGAACCAGTGCAATTCTTCGGCGAATTCATCCCAAAGCAGGATTGAAGGCGAAGCTGAACTCAACCATCATGGCGACGTTCATACTCCACACCACCATCACAGCAGTTCAAAGTATTTCGAAGTCTAGGCTATTGCAGACTTTCGAAAACTTTGAAGGGGGTCTTGTTGACACTTAAAAAAGACAAGATTCTCATTGGTCCGAACGATGTCTAAACTTGTTGACATTTACAAAAGACAAGGGACAGACAAGCTGAAGACCAGTTTTCACCCACCTCCAAGGGACAAGGAAGCAGTTTGGACTCCACTGATCCAGCAAGCAGAACAGTGAACCCTGATTGTTTCTAAACAGACCTCAGCAGGTCTAAAATGCTAGCATTTAGCATTACATTAGCCCAAGGAGATAGCCTCGTGTGAGAGGCTAACATCATCCAGAGCATCGCCAGGAAGCTAACTGACAGCTTCGCCGAAAAGCCTCTTTTCGGACTTCGCCAGGAATTGCCTCTAGCTCCGCTATGAGCTTCAAAGCGGGCAGCTCCGCCATCAGCCTGCTATGGTCAGCCTTTGACCAATCAAATCTCCTGATGAGATCAGATCTAAGCTAATCAAATCCAATCGGGATTCAAATATGGCAGGTGATTGCCGCAATCTCTTGACTCTCTTGAAACGAGTAAGAGGATCAGGGAAAATCCTTCAACGATATGGAAAGGATCATAACAAATCGGAAAGATCAACCGACTTGCCATTTTCTAGCTCCGCGGAAGCTATTCTAGCCTCGCAGCAAGGCTACTTTCCAGATTAAAACAGATTCGGTTCAATCTGTTTCCATATCTTCAAGGGGACGATTATACCCTTGCTCTCCCTATAAATAACCCGCCATGGGTACAAGGAGGGGAGGGGGATCGCAGAGGAAGGAGTCGTCAATCGCCTTCTGATCACGAGAGTCGATCAATCAACTTCTTCAACCGAGGCTTCTTCATAACGCACCGTGCGTTCTCGAATTCAGAGACCTTTTAGAGAATTGCTTTCTCTATCTAGGGTGTTGATGCCCTATCATCGTTCTTCTTCTCAAGGAATCTCCGGAACCAGGCGAGAAGGAATTCCTAATTGAAGACGATTTTGAGAAGCAGCAAGAGGGTTCTACCAACCCTCTATTCTCTGATTCCCGGAACCAGGCGAGAAGGGAATCTCATCGCTCGCATCGTCAAAGGGACAAAGTGGTCGCGCGCTGACCAGACTCCTATCGGCACATTTTCCCAGAATCTCTGAGGAGATCTACTTGTAATCTTTTGAGAATACTTGTAATTTAGCTCCTCAAACTTTTATTTGTAAGTTTTCCCTTTTTGCAAAATTAATGGAAAACACCGGTCGACCGCCCGGTCGACCTAAACAAACAGAGAGCACTGCTCTCAGGTCCGGTCGGCCGCCCGACCGACCGTCCCTGTGGCTGCCAAACGTGCACAGGCTTGTGCACGTCGTTCGACCCCAAGGGTCGACCGGCCCTTGGTGCGGTCGACCCTTGCGGTCGGCCGACCTGGCCTGTCAGCCACTGTTCTGGGACAGAAACACATGTTAAAAATATTTTAGAAAATCTTTTATCTCTTTAAAATTACCATAAAAATTATTTTATCATTTTACTTTGATAAACAAACTTGTGATAAAAATTTCAAGACATATATCAACATATTCAATCATTTTTGTGTCTTGCAAGTTTTATCAAAAACCAACACTTGTATTTTTATCAAACTTGATTTTTCAATACATGAATAGGAAAGTCAAAATAAGTTTGTATAAGTCATGTAAGCATGTATGTATATAGAGCACATCTAATATACATAAAAACAAAGTAAACTTGTTTTGATCAACTATTCATGAAAACCAAAAACCAAACATAAAACGTGTGTGTTTGTGCACTTGAGCATATCAACTATACTAAGCTTTACAAATGAATCTAAACACACTCTAAACTAAACTAGGATACCTAAGTCTTCTTGACGATCTTCCATCTTCAAGCCGACTCGATCCCAAACATGATCCACCGAGTGCAAATGTATGATCTTGATGCTCGGGCACGGGAATCACCAAGTGAAGGCTTCCAAACTCCTCTTTTTGAAGCAATCACCAACTAATATCTTGTTTAATGATCTGAAACTAAAATCACAAGATTATTAGTAAACATAACTACATGAGTTAATCATCATCAAAACTAGGGTGGAAGGCATTTGGGCCAACAATCTCCCCCTTTTTGATGATGATAAAACTCATGGAGTTATATATGCATGGATTAAAGTTAAGCTTCAAAGAAGCTCCCCCTAACTCATGCATAAACAAATAAACATAAATATGCAATGAAGGCTCTTAAATATGAATGCATAGAAATGCATAAACAATAAAAGGTTCTAGATACCAATGAAATGTTTAAAAACAAAACATGCTCTAGATACCAATTAAAATTAAACTAAATTAAACTTAATATATGCAAAACACAAATATGCAATATAAAACTCATAAACTCAAAATATTTCTCCCCCTTTTGTCAATCATCAACAAAGGGGTAAACAATCAAAACAAAACAAAATCTTCTCACCCTTTTTAATACAAAGAATCAATCATCAATAAGAAAGGGTAAAAGCAAAACTAAATCAATACATTTTTCTCCCCTTTTGTCTAAAACAAAAACAAAACCAAATAGGGGTGACAATCAATTAAGGTACCAATTGAAAATATGTCAAAGAATAGCATCTTGATACCAATTGAAAGGAAACAAAAAAAAAATATTGATACCAATTTTAAGCAAAACACATGAAAATCTTGATACCAATTGAAATTAAACATAATAAATTTTGAATGTCTAAACAAAAATTTTGATACCAATTGTAAATATTTTCATTTTGAACATATGATACCAAATTTAAATTTTCAATCATAAAGTATGGGAGTACAAATACCAATTGAAATACAAAATCAAATTTTCTCCCCCTTTATGAAATACAAACTAAAACAATGCGTAGGCTTGATACCAATTTAAAAGTAATCAATTGAAACAAAATTGAAACTCAAGCTTAGCATAAACACAAACATATATATGTTTGAAAAATAGATACCAATTGAAATTGATATTCTTTAAAATGAAAGCATACATATATACAAACATATATGAGTATACAAGAAAGGTCAAAATTGATACCAATTGAAAGAATTCAATGATACCAATTGAAATAACAATAAGATCAAGTGTATACATCATATTATCTACCTCCCAATCATGGTTCAAGTTTTAAATGATTTTCATTTTAAAGCATTCATGAACATGATCTCCCATCCAACCTCCCATCGAAGGTAGGGGTTTTCAAAAATAGATTTGAAAATAAGCTTTGTTTGAAAAAACTCTACCAAAATGAAGAATATGAACTAGTTAAGTGGAAAAACTTGTTAACTAGTACGAATCCTTCAAGCAAGGATTAAAATAAAAATTATTTTTCATAAAACACATGTAAATCACATAGCACTTAAAAACACTCAATATTCAATAAAGTCCAGCATGCTCATGAAAACATACCCATGAGAAATATTTTAAAAATGGTGAGTGTACAAGTAATGTGTGACATGGCATTACGAAATTTCCAATTAAGCTCAAAATTCCTTAAAACATGAAAACATGAAAATCATCAAAAACTTATTTAATCTTCAAGGTATATGTATGTCTTATACAAACTAAGGTATACATACATATCCAAACACAACGAGTCCACAAAGATATATGCATGAAGGCACGTGGCTCAAAAGGATGTATATGTATAAACAATAGTTTGGATAAAATAGACATATACATGAAGTTAAACATAAAACAAATTCAAGAGTAGGAATACAAGTCTAAAATGTATGAATCATCAAAATTAGACTATACTAGCATATCTAATGGGTTCAAATAAGCATTCAAGTTCAAACACATATAGATTTATTTGTGGCCCACTATATGCACAAGTATAAATTCTAGTCTTAATGAAAACTAATATCTAAACATGTAATCAACACATGAAGCATAAAATCAAGATATAAATCAATCATGATAAGTATAAACATGATCATTATGTAAATCCACATGTTATTAGATTTATGATGTACATGATAGCTAATCAAATGGTGAGAACACTGGGTCCATATTAAACATGGGTGTCTCAAAAGGCTAAACATGTATGTCAAGGGTCTAATAAACATGGTATTAACATAATAATCTACAAACAATAAAACATGCTATAAATGATAAACATGGAAGCATGCAAACATAAATAAGGAGTTAGAGACCGTTACCAAAACCTATGATGCAACTTCCCTTATCTCCAAAACATGGTGGTCTTCTCCACCAAACATCCCTTGAAAGTGATGCATTCAAATGATTTCCATGAAGCTTGGAACGCATCCACTCCAAGGTGTCATCACTCTCACGTCATGTGAGAGCCCACACCTACATCAAAAACTCTAGGGGTGGTCTTTGGTACCCATATCTTATTGGGTCCATGGGGGTTAGTACCTTCTCTAACCCAAACAAACTTATTTGCTAAATTCTCAACATGTATTCAATCATAGCAAAATTTAGCAAGGTGACCCATACGTCCACAATGTGTACAAGTGTACACATGAGCATACTTGTGATGATGGTGTCCGTGAGAAGCATGTGTACGCCGTGATGGGTGTGCATGCATAATAGATGGAACTTGTTTCTTTCGAACGTGTATGCCCAACAACACATTGGCTCAAAGTGAAGCCCAAACAATCAACACTCTTCTTAAGTAAAGATATATCATTGTTAATTAAAGAAGAAGTGTGGCATGTAATAGGTGAAGTGTGTGATACTACCTTAGCATGGCAAACATGAGAAACAATATCATTTTTCAAAGATTTATTTTTATTTAAACAAATTTCTAATTCTTTTGAAATAAAATCAATTTCTCTTTTTAAAGAATTATTTTCTTTTAAAACAAAATCAACTTTTGAAGACAAGTTTTCATTTTTCTTTAAAATAACATGGCAATCATTTTTAGATTTTAAAAATTCATTTTCTTTTAGCGCAAGGTCAAGTTGAGATTTCAATGAATCCCTTTCATTAGAAATCTCCTCCTTCTCTTGCAAACCAACATCAAGTCTAGCAATCAAATTTTTATTATCATTGTTAATGCTTAGACTTTTCTTTTCAAAACATTATATTTTTCAATAAGTTTTTCACAAACAATAGATAGTTCTTCATTTAAAGCATGGGGATCAACATAATCATTAGAAGAACTAGCATCATCATCATCATCTAAGTGGGCTTCCGAGTGTACCTCAAGGGAGTCATTCCCTTGGACCATTAAGCATTGTGACTCGGAGTCTCCACTAGATTCCTCCGGTTGGATAGGCGTTTGAAGCTTGGAGGTGGTGGTTGTCGTCAACTTGTTCCACACTGCAAAAGCGGAATCAAGGTTAGAAACACTCATAAGATAATCTTTAGATAACGTGCTTCTAATGGCCTCAAGGGCTTGTGCATTGGCCCCTATATGCTTGCTATCACTAAGGAAGGATTCCTTGGTAATGGCAAGGTGAACCTTGTAACCTAGGGCTTGTAGGTACATGGACATCCTATACTTCCAAACAACAATGTTGGAAGGGTCAAAACTAGGTGGGGTCATGAAGTCCATGGTAAACTATATGAGTGTACAAACAAGCAAATGCAAATGTAGATTAGCAAACAAAGGATCTCACTCATAGGATGTTAAGCCTAAGTATCAGGAGCGTTGGCTCTGATACCAATTGAAAGTGCTCTAATGCCACTTGAAAGCACACCTAGAGGGGGGGTGAATAGGTGTACTTGCTAATCTAGAAACTAAATGCGCTAAATGCGGAAGCTAATGCAAATTTTGCAATCACACTTAATACAACACACAAGTGTAGCCGAATTCCCCGTGAAGGGCTCTGGACTAACTCCTCTTGATTCCCCTTGAATGGGTTGAGGTGCTATGTGAAGCTCTTGTGGTTAAGTATAAGTGAGGCACACACACAAGCAATCCAAGCATATAATGAATAAGCAATATGAATCAATGCAAGGACAACACAAGCAAATATGATATGATGCTAAGAATGATGCTTTGCACAAATAAAAGAGAGAGAGTTAGAGAGACAATGGATCAAACGCAAACACAAAGATATGTTTCGAGGTTCGAGTCCCTAACTCTACATCCCCGCCTACACCACCATGTAGGATTTCCAATCCACTATCTCCCACCGAGGGAACCTCTACCGAAGAGGATTTGTTACAACATAAGGAGTACCAAACTCCTCTCTCAATACAAACACCACCTCACACAAGAGGGGTAGGCCCTTAGCCAAACAATAACCAACACCTCTACCGAAGAGGGTTTACAAACCAAACTCCACCTCTCACTAGAGGGAGCAAACCACAAGCCTCAACCTCTACCAAAGAGGGAGCAAACTAATCACCCGATTAACCTATACCAAAGAGGGATACAACAAAAGTAAGGGTGTACAACAAGTGGTTTCTTTCAACCACAAACAATCTCTCTTTCTCTTCTCTTTTTCCATAAAACAAATGATCCTAATAGAATAGGATAGGTGATAGCTCAAGTGTGGAAATCAAGGCGTTTTGGAAATTAGATAACAAAGAAAAATCCTTGGGAAAACACTTGCAATATGATAGAAATGATCCCAAAAACCTATTTTTCTTTGAATTTTTCAAACCCTTGAAAACAATAAAGATGAAAACTTTTAAGCTTTAAAACTCTTTGAAAACTTCTTTTAAACTCTGGAGAAACTGGGATTTTTTCTTGTTAAAAACCTTGGCCAAAATCCCAAAGAATTGGGGTTTATATAGGTCAAAACAGAAACTAGCCGTTAGGCTGATCTGGCAGCCTGACAGGCTACCAGTCGGCCGGCCCGGCCAACCGCCAACGGTCACTGACCGTTGGGGCAACCCGGTCGACCGCCCGGTCGACCCAAACAAACAGAGAGCACTGCTCTCAGGTCCGGTCGGCCGCCCGGTCGACCGTCCCTGTGGCTGCCAAACGTGCACAGGCTTGTGCACGTCGGTCGACCCCAAGGGTCGACCGGCCCTTGGTGCGGTCGACCCTTGCGGTCGGCCGACCTGGCCTGTCAGCCACTGTTCTGGGACAGAAACACATGTTAAAAATATTTTAGAAAATCTTTTATCTCTTTTAAAATTACCATAAAAATTATTTTATCATTTTACTTTGATAAACAAACTTGTGATAAAAATTTCAAGACATATATCAACATATTCAATCATTTTTGTGTCTTGCAAGTTTTATCAAAAACCAACACTTGTATTTTTATCAAACTTGATTTTTCAATACATGAATAGGAAAGTCAAAATAAGTTTGTATAAGTCATGTAAGCATGTATGTATATAGAGCACATCTAATATATATAAAAACAAAGTAAACTTGTTTTGATCAACTATTCATGAAAACCAAAAACCAAACATAAAACGTTTGTGTTTGTGCAATTGAGCATATCAACTATACTAAGCTTTACAAATGGATCTAAACACACTCTAAACTAAACTAGGATACCTAAGTCTTCTTGACGATCTTCCATCTTCAAGCCGACTCGATCCCAAACATGATCCACCGAGTGCAAAGGTATGATCTTGATGCTCGGACATGGGAATCACTAAGTGAAGGCTTCCAAACTCCTCTTTTTGAAGCAATCACCAACTAATATCTTGTTTAATGATCTGAAACTAAAATCATAAGATTATTAGTAAACATAACTACATGAGTTAATCATCATCAAAACTAGGGTGGAAGGCCTTTGGGCCAACAGATCTTTGTGTTCAAAAAAAACCCATGTAAAACGAGAAAAATCGTCAACCAAAATAAAAGAAATAATTTTCACTTAGACTTTTGGTTTTAGTTGGACCAAACAAATCCATGTGAATTAACTCCAAAGGTCTTGATGTCATGATATCCTTGATTATTTTGAAAGAGATCTTGATTTGTTTCTCAAGTTGGCACGCATCCCAAATGCGATCCTTTTCAAATTTCAAGTAAGGAATACCTTTCATAGCTTTTTTATTGTTGATTTTAAATAGATGGTCAAACGAAATAAGGCCTAATCTTCTGTGTCATAACCAAGAGTTTTCATTAAAGGCATTTAAATATGTAGCATTGCATTGTAAATTTGATATATCAATCATATACATATTATATTTCACAAAAATCGGAATGCACACATACATTGGTTTGTCTATCTAAAATATTGCAAGCTAAATCATCAAAAACTACTTAAAAACCTCTATCACAAAGTTGACTAATACTCAAGAGGTTATGCTCGGGACCATCAACTAAAATAACATTTTCAATTAAGGGAGATGAACCAATTTTAATATTACCTATACCGATAATTTTCTCTTTGGTGTCATCTCCTGGTGCCACCTTCATAGTATCTTGATAAGGTTACAAAATTGTTGATATCCCAAGTCATGTCTCTTGAGCAACCGCTATCAAGATACCACCGCTCCTTACGTCTTGGAGACTTGGTGTGTCCCTACATCAAGTAATAAATTGGTTGACTTTGGTACCCAAATTTTCTTCGGTCCTATAATGTTAGATTTTCGAACCCAAATGTGATCATTAGAAACATTTATTCTATCAAAATAAAATTTGTCTAAGTGACCTTTTTGGCCATAATAAGTGCATGAATAAACTCTACCATATATAAAAGCATGATGTGAGTGTGGGGTGTGAACATGCTTGGTGTGTATAGAATATCTATCATGATGTGTATGTAAATGTTGTGATTTAGAAGTGTCGGTATGTGTCGTATGATGAGCAAGTGTAGTATGGACATGTTTCTTTGGAGTATGTTTCTTAGGAAACATTTCCTCTAACCTAACTTTATCAAACTCACATTTCTGCAACACATCTCCTAAAGAGTTAATTTTATCTTTTAAAATAAAAATCTCATTTTTATTAATTAATGAAAATTTTACTTTATATGAAATTTTATATGCATCAAAATCTTTTTGTGTGGATATGAGTGTGGAAGATAAATCATCTTTTTCTTTTGAAAGTATAACAATTTTATTTTAAAGAGTTTCATTTTCCTTTTTCAATTTTAAATACTTCTTTTTAAGGAAATCATAGTTATTAGACAACTCTACAAAAGCCTCACCCAATTCATCCTTTATTAATTCACTATCATTAAGTGAGGGTTCCAATGCTACCTTAGGTGTGTTATCATTAGCCATGAAACACACGTGTGTCGTATTCACTTCTTCATTGGTTTCACTCTCAGAGTCCCAAGTGACTTTGAGAGCTTTCCTTTTGTAGGGATTCTTGAAGGTTGATGGTTTGTTCTTTGTCTCCAGACAATCCTCAACCATGTGGCTCGGATACCGGCAATTAAAACATATGACCTTCTTGTCTTCTTTCCATTGCCATCTTCTTCTGTTGTTAAACATGGCCTTGTTGTATATTCTCCTTACATTTTTTACTTGGGGGAGAATTCTTCATCATCCTCGTCTTCATCATCATCGTCGGAGATGATAGGAGTGAATTTGAAAGCGATCACTTTGTGTTTTTGTAGTGCCATCTCTTCTCTTGCTTTCCTCTCCATTTCATGAGTCTTAAGGTTTCCTATAAGACCTATGAGCTCTATCTCTTCTTTGTCATTTAGCTCTTTCAATGTAGTAGCCTTGACTTTCCATGAGGGTGAAAGTGCCCGAATGACCTTTCTTACTTTTTAATCATTGTTAAAAGCATCACCTAAAGAAGCAAGACCATTAGTTATTTTAGTGAATCTAGTTACCATGTCTTCAATGGTGTCATTATCATGCATGGTAAAATTTTTATATTGAAAACACAAGAGATTAATTTTTGCTCTCTTGACTTGTGACGTTCCCTCGTGTGTGACAACTAGGTATGTCCAAATCTCGTAGGCAGGTTTGTAATGGATGACCCTAGTAATATCGTCATCAATTAAAGCTTGAAGTAAGGCAGAGTGTGCCTTAGCATTTGCATCAAAATTCTTAGTGGCAATGTCGGACCAAGTATCCTCATCACTAATGGGTACACTAAAGGGTTTAATCACCGTTTTGGTAACCCGGCTTCCTAAGGATTGCAAAAATACTGTCATCTTAACATTCCATATAGGAAAGTTAAGACCATCAAACTTGAGAGGGGTCTTAATACCTTCGGCTATTTTTACTAAAGTGGATGAAGATGAAATTATGAAAGAAGTGATTAGGAATTATGATCTCTCTAAGGTTGTTAAGCCAAAAACTAGAGACCAAGGCTCTGATACCAATTGAAATACACATAGAGGAGGGTGAATAGGTATTTTGCTAATCAAATACAATTTTAAAACTACTTATGATGAATTATGCAAATGGTCACTCAAAATAAGAATTGAAGTCTCCTCTTTGATTCCTCTAGATAATGAGTTGAGGTACTCAATTGGCTCCTTATTGAGATGAGTATAGATCGATAATTAAATTGATGGAATGAAAGCAATTGTAGAATACAAGATGAACAATTACATAAGTATGAAAAATGAAAAGCAATAGAGAGTAAGACACAAGTAATCGCAAACACAAAGGTATTGTTCTGAGGTTCGAGCTACCGCTTTACATCCCCGTCTTCACCACTATTAAGGATTTCACTATCCTCTAAGGGATCTTCTACAAAGAGAACTTATACAAAAGAATTACAACTTGGTCTACACAAGATCAGAGTACACAACTCCACCATCTCAACCCTCTACACAAGAGGTAGCGCAAAATCAATTGAGGTTACAAAGCTCTTGATCATCCAACCAAATCATAAATACTTTCTCTTACAACTTCCTGTAGAGTAGAATATGAAGTATTGCTCAAGAAGTTAAGTGAGAGATGAAATTCAGTTAGAAAGAATAGAAGAGCTTTAAAACTAACTGAAAATAGCTTTGAAAAGAAGGAACTTGAAGATTGAAAGTTAGAAAAACTTTTCTCTTTTGAAACAAAGTAGAAAACTTGTAAACTTGTGTATTTTTCTTGTCTAAAATTAAAACCAATGATCCATATACATAGGCAATGAATAAATATCATTTATAAATCATATCAGGTCATTGGGTTTTGTTTAGACACTTGGAAACCAAAAATGCCCATTGAAATCCATTAAAAACAAAACATATCCAAAAACTACCCGTTATAGCTAACTGGCAGCCCTAGTAGACCGATAGCTAATCTAAAGAAGAGTCGTTGGCTCTGGTCGACCGGGCGGTCGACCGCTCAGCAATTCAAAATGGGAAACTAAAATGTCGGTCGACCGGGTCAGTCGACCGACCCTAACCAAGAGTTAAGGTCTTTCAGTCAGTCGACCGATCGATCGACCACAAGGGTTAGCGGTCGACCGGTCGATCGACCGACAACGTGCACAAATGTGCACGCCCCTTGACAAAGGCCCGGTCGACTGGGCGGTCGACCATTTTGGCCTGAAATGGTCACCGATCGACCGTCCGATCGATCGTTCTGGCCTGAAATAGTTTTTTGTATTATTTTTAAATTTCAAACAACTTTCAAAATATTTTGTATTGGCTTATAGGTAATGTAGCAATGTATAGGTGATGAAATACATGTTCTAAACTTGTTATAAAATTTTGAAAAAAATATGAGACATACATCAAAATCAAACATGCAAAATACCAATACAATCAAAACTTGTATTTTTCAAAATCATGTATTTTGTGTGTGTAACTTCTTGAGCATCACAACTATATTCTACACTTTAATAAACTAATATCTTATAAGGTTTTAGGTGACTACAAGATCTTCAACCGAGCTTCTCCTTTAGTGACGTTGAGTGCTTTGAGCTCTGATCCCGTATTTAAATCTTCTTAAGTCTCCAACACCTTTCTTTAGAGGAAGAAAACTCCTTGAATCCTTAGAACCTTGAGATAAACTTAAACACTTGAACTTGATTAGTACAAATAACCACATATGTTTTGCTATCATCAAAACCATAAAACCAGGTGATTGTAACTTTGGACCAATAGTAATTGTCCACCCTCTTGAACAATTGTGTTTCAGTGAACACCGTTCTTACCATTGCCTTATCATCGACATTCTTAAGGTATTGGTGGAGGGTAGATGGGATGATCCAATTGGCGTGGATCCATGGTGGCCCGAGCAGTAGGTTGTAGGACATGTCAGTGTCGATCACATAGCATGCCACCTCTGTCTTCAGGTCTCCGATCTAACATCGAAGACGGATCTTCCCAAAAGGTGACTACTTCCGGCATTAAAGCAGACCCCGGGTCAACTTGTATCCTTTCAATGCAAGCAGAGATGATATACCATGTGTAATACATGGGTCTATCATGCTATTTATCCTTAAAGAGCATATCCTAAGGAGCAAAAGGGATACATGACACCTGCTGCGATGCCAAATGGTATTGGGGACATGAAGTCCCATTGTCATCAGTAGAGATTAATTGCACTTGAGCCAGAAAAGATTCTGAATCAGCAAGTGCGTCCCTGAGTATCTCTCTAGTTTTCTTACAGAGGCGGAGTAGCTCCTGCAGAGTGATACAAGCTAGGATATTGACAAGTTGTGCAAATATATCGAAGTGAAAGGGGGTATTGAGTCCTTGAGAAGGGTTCTTCTTCAGGACTTTATCAAACCGTACTTCATTTTTTCTTCTCTTCATCCAATAGCAAGGTAGGTTTCAGAGCCTGGACATGGGTAGCATTCCCGACATCATTGGTTGTTTGTCTAATCAGGGGTATGATCGTACTGTCGTAAGTACTGCTTGCTAGACCTAGTGCCCACTGACTGCGAAGTAATGGGTAGTGCCGCGAAAGTGAACTTATCTTCTTTAGAGTCGCTGAGAGAAGCTACCATCACATTGTCATCATCTTGTGCAAGGGAGATGGCATTGCAGGTTTTACCCTTGAGCTTGAGTCGAATTGACTCCCATTGCTCATTATTGACAATATCTGGGTATACTCACATGATTTCTTCAGATTTAGTTATCAATAGAATTAGGCCCCTAGCCTCCTGCTTTTCCTCTAGTGGATTGGTGACTTTCAGTCTACCGTTAGGGACAATGATTAGTCCATCTTGGACAGTCACTTTCAGAAAATTCTCGAAATTGAGGGTCACCATATTGGCAGTGATCTTTTTTTGTTCTGATATTTTATTGTCAGAACACTAGCATCGATTAATGCTTGGATCTTGTCCTTGAGGACAAAGCATCTGCTGGTAGGGTGGTGAACCATCTTGTGAAAAAGACAATAATTGGGATCGTTTATACATCCAACTTCGTCGGGGCGCCAAATTTCTGGTAACTTAAGCTTATTACCTTTGTTGAATAAGTGGAAGATTGTTACTACCTACTCATCTATGAAGAAGTACTATTTCTGAGAAAATTTGAACTTCAGGTTGCTGTTGGAGTTACTTCTTCTCTGCTTCAGCGGAGCTTCCCTGGACAGTTCTACAACCATAGTTTCTTTCCCTTTGGCATGGGAAGTTTGGGCTGCATCACGTTCCTTATTGTTGACTCCCTATATGTTCTTTAGAATATAAGGTTTTAATTTCTTAGCTGATTTCTCAGCTATTTCAGCTTGTTCAACAAGTTCTTTTCATGTGTGAGCCTTGACGGCTCTCCCATACAAAATTCGTCTTTGTCGAGGAAGTTGTGCCTACATAGGTAATGGTATCCCTACATAACACAAGAGAGAAAGGTTGCAAAATCTCTCTATGTAATCTCTAACAGATTCTTCTCCTTTTTGGACCGTCGAGAGGAGTTTGTCCACGGTAACCTCGATATCATCCTCATAGAATTGGAAAAGGAACCTTCCAAGTTAACCCAAGATTAATAGAGCCATTAGGAAGACTCATAAACCAGACAAAGGCTACCCCCTTGAGGGCGTCGATGTATAATATGGTCATAATAGCATTTTAATCTATTACATTACCGATTTGAGATTGAAAGTAATAGATATGATGTTTGGCGAGCAGTTACCATCATACGAGTGCAACAAAGGTGTAACACCCCGTTCCCGAAATACGTACTTATATATGTGTTCTGATTTTTCAATCGTATTTTTGATTTAGTTCTCGTATTTGTATTTATTTTATGATTCTTTATGCGATTGTTTTGCATAGGATCTGGTTTCGTGGACTCGGAGTCAGCCCTACTCTGAACTAGGGACCCGATCCTAGTGTATTACTTGATTTAATTTTTTTGTAGTCAGATTTGACCGATTTCAGTTTTAAATGTCGTTTTCAATATTTTGGATTTTTCATGATTTTCTGAAATTTTTTTGAATTATTCTGCAAAATCTTCAAAATCAGTGTTGACCAATATCGCTGGTCGATTTTAGGAATTTTTAATTTACAAATAGAATTAAATTTCTAAAATCTGCTTTTATATTATTTCTATTTTAGATGAGAAATACAGTTTGACTCCTTGCCTTGATTGATAACAAGTTTTTGAATAGAGACTAAGTTTAATAATGAAAAATTTAATTTTCTTATAACTTATAAATACTTGAACTCTTACAATAATACTTCAAATATTTTCTCTATTTTCAAAATACTTTTCAAAAATACTAACACTTTTCTCTTTCTTTATGAATTTTGTGGGTGTAATCTCAGAAAGCCCTCACGAGATAAAACTCGTCCTCTAGGGGTAACCTAGAGGTTTAACAGCTTGTTTCACATGCTCAGTGTAATCGAGTGACCTGTGAAAGTGGATTAATAATTTCTTAGGATTAGTTTTGATGTTTTGCTCCAGGGCGGGTAAAAGATAAGTGTAGGGGTGTGATTGGTCACCTATATTGTAGATATAATGTCACATTCTCATATTTATTGTCTAATAAATTATGTATTTAGTCTTATTTTTATTTAATAAAATGAAGGCCCATTACTAATGGAGATGGAAAAGAAATAAGCCCAAAAGCTTATTTTAATTCTGATTTAATTAAATTTAAATCTTAATTAAAGATGGAGACAAATATTGAGGAGGATAGAGGTGATTCTAACTGAAGATCAATACATATCAGAGAGGATCACATCAAATAAAATCAGTAAATTCAGATTTATATGAATCCAAATCGGTTAGCTTGAGGATCACCGAAGATCAGATCAAAATCAGAGATCAAATATGAAATTCAGTTGGACAAAAAGGGATGAAATCAAATGAGAATCAGTCGCTCCCTAGATGTGGCTATTTGGCCACATTCAAGCCACGGCAAAGCCGCGTTTTCGTGGCCATTTGGTTAAGATACGGGGAGCGTTTTGCTCCCCTATCTTCTCACACCTCACCTCTCCATTTCACATATAAATACTGCATTGTTTAGAAGAAAAAGCGAGCAATTAGGCAGAGAAAGATTCTTAGGCTAGTTTTCATTCTAGGTTAGTGTAGATTTTTATTTTCTTTTTATGTAACTTTTATTTCTTTGTAAACATAGCTAGATTGAGATTCATGTAAATAAGAGAGAGAGAGAGAGAGAGAGAGAGAGAGAGAGAGATTTATGTTGAGAGTGACACCGATGTAACCTCTTACTTTCTTTCATCATTTCTGCAAGTAATAAAAAGGTAACTTGTTTATGTTTTTCTTGTTTTTATATTCTTTTTCTCTTTTTTACCTTTACTTTTTTGGTTTTTGATGAGTATCCAAGAGATCTAGTAGTATTGGTATTGCCTTGTTGTGTGTTTGCCACCGATATTTCATGATGAAGATCTCCTCCTCAAAATTTTGTATCATTTCATTCTTGTTCGTCTTGGTGATATAATGCGAATGGGGACTAAGCTCGATCTTATGAATTATGCGTTGATCACCTCCAAAGTAAGGTAAACGTGCAAACAATTCGAGGTAAGTCATCAACCGGAAGAGGTGGGTAAGTTCTTTTAGTTTTTCTTTCTTTTAATCCTTTAGTTTAGATCACTACCATCTCCCAACTATTTTATTCACTCTTTTTAATTTTTTATATTAAATTATTTCTTATTTTCTCCACTTTCTCAATCTACCACTTTCTTCACAAATTAACATAACTTATTTTTCTTTTCTTTTCAAGAACTTTAACTATTTTTTGTGAACTAAAAAGAACTTGCAAAAAGCTTCTATCGCTAGTCCTCCTTGTAGATCACGACCCGCATAGCCACTTGTTACAGCGGTAGTATTGAGTAACTTGCACTTCTATTTTGTGTTTCTGAAATTCTGTATTTTTGTGTGCAGGTTTTCCCTCAATCAGTAGACGTCGTTTAGACTGGTTGAAGTGCTGCCCGGAAGCTTGTCCTTTTGGAGTGTCAACAACCTTGTGAAGTGTTATAATAACCACTTCGACCGCGTTCACTGCTACGACCATAATTATATCCTCGTCCATAATTTTTAGAAAATATAGCATTTGTTTTTGAAAATGTTGTTGAACTAGTAGGACAAGATAGATAATTTTTTATTTAAAGTTCATTGTTCTTCTCTGCCAAAAGAAGAGATGAAATTAGTTTAGAATATTTCTTAAATCCACGCAACCGATATTATTGTTGCAGTGTTATATTGATGCAGAAATATGGAGTAAGTTTTCTCTAGCATTCTTTATCTGTGATATCCATCCCACATAATTTCAATTAAGATACTATTCTGAACATTAAAGAGTTATAATCACTGACTTTCTTTAAGTCTTGGAAACACAAAGCGTTTAATTCATAACGTGTGGCAGGAAGCACAACTTCCTTTTGATGATCAAATCTTTTTTTGAGATTTTTCCATTGGACACTCGGGTCTCTTACTGTGAGATATACACATTTTAATCACTCGTCAAGATGTTTACATATAAAGATCATCATTTTTGCCTTATCTTGTGACGACGTAGATTTCATCTCTTTTATTATCTCAGTAAGACTCATTGAAGCGAGATGCATTTTTATATCAATAATTCAAGATATATAATTCCTTTCCGTAATATTAAGCAGAATAAACTCAAGCTTTGTAAGGCTTGACATGGTGATAAGTATAACAAAATATACAAATAATTAGAATCACAATATTATTATTACACAAAAAAATAATAAAATTACATCTCAATCATAATAGCAATAAATAAAGGAGGAAAGATGAACATTAAAAGTAAAAAAGTTCAGTTGAAAATCACTTGAAGACATATCTCCAACAAAAGGATAATAATATTGATAATGATCACGAATATAAATAACTTCAAAAATAGACTAAGCATCTTGTAAAAATTTTAACTGAAAAGTTTGTAAAAATGATGAAGAAATTTGAGAATAAAGAGAAATTGAGAAGTGAGTTATGGAGTTTATTCACCAATTCATAAAGTAAAAACTAGCTGTTTATAGTCGTTGGAGGAGAGAGAAAAGCAATTTGGATTTCATACAATTATATGTTATAATTAAGAAGATAGTAAAATAAATGCGTTGTCCTACATATATTTATGAGTTATAATATATGCAACCACTCTACTTGGTGGGTGTTTTGCATACATAATTAATGAAGCAATAAATATTAAAATAAATATTGGCACACCATGCTACTAAATAAACTTTCAGTGAGTGTTTATACATATATAAATAGTAGATCAATAAAATATATAATATTGGTAGCTTGAGGTTTATTCTACTCAAGCATCAGTTGAGATGTTAATAAAGATAATAACAAGAAATATTATTAGCTTATCATAATCACATCACTTTACTATAAATAGGTGGTCGAACCTCCTTTCAATATAATAGTGATATTATATGAGTATTATGAGTAGAATAACTTGTCATTTTTACCTTGAGATAGTAGATGTAGAGTTTGAGACTTGTGATAGGACTTTTTCTTGAGCTAATGAAATTAGAGACTCGTGACAAAACTTTTACCTTGAGCTAATGGAGATAGAGGCTTGTGATAAGATTTTTTTCCTGGGCTGATGGAGGTAGAGACCCGTGACAGAAATAGAGCGCTCGTACTTATAACATGTTGTAAAATTCGAGAAACTATAATACTGAGACAGAGAATTCTAGAGAGATAACAGAAGGAGGAATTCTTATTGATTTCTGAAGTGTACATAAAATTAATCAGAAAGTGCCTATTTATGGAAAAACTTTGGGTTATGATGCAGTCAACAATAATCACATTTATTGACGGTTGGTGGGCGGAGGATGGAGGATGGTGGCTGACCATATTCATAACAAATTGGACTTTTCTTTTCCTTTTTTTGGCTGCTGTTGTTGGAGTACATTGTCTCGCATCTAGCTAAATGAGAATTGGCGTACATAGGGTTGTATTTGAGTTACGAGGGTTACAAAGGTGATCTGAAGATCCAACTTGAGAAACTACACACTCGGCCCTAAAAATCTAAACAAACTAGCCCTAGAATCTCTCACAATCGATTCAATATAGGGTACAAAAATCCTCCTTATATAGCCAGATGAAAAACCAATAGAAGAAACCAATTCGGATCAAAATCCAATAAAAAAACAGAAACCTGAAAACCAACTCAAATAGTCAGAACCTGACTTGCGGTCGACCGGGCGGTTGACCGGCTTTATGTAGTGGTTGATTGGGTGATCGACCGCTAACCCAAATGGCCTGTGCAGTCTTCTCGCGTTGGTCGATCAGCCGACTACAAACTCTATTTTTTTAACCTTCTAACTGGTCGACCGGGCGGTCGGCCACCTGCTTCCTTCTATTCCAAACGTGCACCTCTTGCACATGCGGTCAACCAGGCGGTCGACCGATCTGCTCCTTCTCTGCTTTTCCACTGAGTTTAAAAACTCTATCAAGCTTTTATTTTCTGATCTTCTCCCCCACATCGGCGAGAGATGAGGATAGTCTTGAGTATATAAGGTTTAGGACCACTCCATCTAATATGTTAACCTTTTAGGATTGAACCCCAAGGTCCTTCAATTGGTGTCAGAGTCATGCCCCGAACTTAGTCTTATGGGTGGGTGATGTTCGATGTTGTTGATCCCCCAATTTAGCGTAAGAAGGCACAGTAGTGAGCCCCTTTAAAGCAATATGGCTCGCGAGATATTTGACAGTAGCGCTCCTTTGTAATGAGCATGCCCTTACGAACGCGGTGTAGGGGAGTGGTCAACTGCAGTTGGTCCATCACATAAAGCGTGATCTGCCCCCACACAGTGAAGAGTTGGATCTCGATGAGCATTTGGTCTTTCATTATAAAGAAAGTTCGGGGGATTGTGGGGGTTTGAGTCGAAAAATAGTCCCATATCAGCTAGACATCGGAATGGTCTTCGGTTTATAAAGAGTTGAGCAACTCTACCTAAAAACCTAGTTTTTTGAGATGGTACCCAAGTCTTTCAATTTATCTTCTGATATTCTCCCCCACATGTAATCACAATGGGAATGCAAGATCTCCAAAAAATATTGAATTGAATATATGCTAAACAAGAAAACCCACAGGGGATCCCCACATATCAAAGGGAACCTTATATTAAAAAAAAAAATACTTTAGCTGTCTCACCCACATATTTTAAATGGCTGATAACTCCAATTGGGCTTTTCTTTTCCATTTTTTTTGGGTGCTTTTGTTGGAGTACATTGTCTCCCATCTAGTTAAACGAGAATCCTAATTCGCTAGGATGAATTCATGAATCTGGTAAAACAAAAAAGAAGACATTAAATAATCTCACATCGAGGAGGAAGATGGTTTGACACAGATTTAGATAAAATTAGTTTCAAGACCCAACTAAATTAGGTTTCGATTTTGTTAGCTAGTCCATTTCAGTGAATACTTCCCAGACCTAAGCCAAATCAGTTTTGCTATTTAGCTCCCAATACATCTCCCGCATTGGCTCCCATCGGACGTGACAAGACATGTCATCCTGCCATGTGGCACCCAACGTGGATGATATTAAAATTGAGGTTGCTCTCTCATCTCAGCGTTCCCCCGCAGTGCAGGCGAAAATCCTCCCCATCTCATTCTTTCTCCCCCAAATCTCACTGTTGCGCCACCCTCGAGCCCGCCTCGCCACACTCTCTTCCGTCGAGAGACGATCACAACGTCTGCCAGCCACGACGATCTCTCTTCTCTCGATCACAGAATCTTAATTTGGACCCCACCCGCGCCCTCAATTCACAAATGCTCACCATCTCAGTCTCTCTCCCACAAATCTAGCAACCGCCTTCTCAAGGTTGCCGCGCAACTCTCTCTCTTCTGCTGATCTCGACCACAGTATCTGTGTAGAGTGTCGATCTATCACTCTCCCCCTAAAATTTTAATTTTTCAAGGTCACCACACTCTTGAGCTCGTTGTTGCCCTCTCTCTTTCAATCTCGCCGCGTCCCTCTCGACCACAAAATAATGGCTGAGGTATAGCCCGTCTTTCTTGGATTGAACTCAAAATTATTTTTCATTTGTTTGTTCAATGTTTGTTCAATTAACTACTGTGTTGGGGCTAAATTTGCTCAATTCAGTACTATTTTGGGGTCAATTTGTTCAATTCACAGAGAGTTTTTAATTAAAAAAATGTTGTTCAATTCACAGAGAATTATTCAATTTACAGACAGAGCCTCTACAGGTAACCGCGTCACCCGATCCTTCGTCGATCTCGACATAGGTGTCGTTGCGCCACCCGATTTCTCTAAGCCTCTCTCCCTAACATCTCTTCATTATCCTGAAAGATTGCATTGCCACCACAAACTCCATCGCCATCCTCCGTCATCAACAAACATTCTCCCCTCCGCTGGATCTCGATCAAGTCATACCTTAAAGCTCGTCATCGCAACCACAAATACTGAGGTATATCCTTAAAAGAAGAAAGGAAAGATGAAGAGGATGGCTTGAAAAACATATTGGATTCACTATCTAAGAGTCGTAAAGAGCGGCCTAGAAAAAACAGAATTAAGCTTGCAAGTAGGCAGAGCAAAAAGAAATCTGATCACGATGGCAATGTCTCAAATCCCTCATGCTAGAATCATGGGGAGTGTATCGGCCATTTTGATGTGTAATCAAATGATTGGGAACTGGGAGTTTGTAATTCCTGAAAGTATGTTGAATACTTAGAGTACTATTTTGATATGTAATCAAATGGCTGGAAACTAGGAGTTTGTAATTCCTGGAAGTATGTTGAATACTTTGAGTACTATTTTGATTTCTTTGTAATTCCTGTGATGGCTCTTCAAAATAACATGTTTCATGTTCAAGCCCGGCCAATATGCGATTGTCTTTTCTAAGAACTGCGATCAAGATCGCAGTCTTTTTCTGAGGACTGCTATCATGATCGCAGTATTTTCTTATGTTTCAATATTATAGAACTTTTCATTTGAGAGTCAAGAATTTGTTACCTCTCAAAAATCTCAATTGGAGCAATTTGGAGACTCAGCCGCCCAACGTGGTTGAATTTTAACCATAATTTTGGGTGCTGGTACCATAATCGCAGTTTTTTATGAGGACTGTGATTAAGTCACAGTATTTTATGAGAACTGCTGTCATGGTTGCAGTTTTTTCTAAGGACTGCGACTAAAGTCGCAGTCTTTTTCTGAAGACTGCTATCATGGTCGCAGTCTTTTTCTGAGGACTGCTACCATGGTCACAGTCTTTTTTACACTGAAAATATATGATTTTAGCATCTCACATACATAGTTTAATGATTATTTTCTTATGTTTCAATATTATAGAACTTTGATTCATTTGAGAGTGAAGAATTTGTTACATCTTAAAATCTCAATTGGCGCAATTCGGAGACTCAGCCGCTAACTTGGCTGAATTTTAACCAAAGTTTTATGTGCTGGTACCATGGTAGCAGTTTTTTATGAGGATGTGATTAAGTCGCAGTCTTTTTATGAGAACTGCTGCTATGGTCGCAGTCTTTTCTACGGACTGCGATCAAGATCGCAGTCTTTTTCTGAGAACTGCTAACATGATCGCAGTCCTAATTACACTGAAATATATGATTTTAGCATCTCATATGCATAGTTTAATGATTATTTTCTTATGTTTCAATATTATAAAACTTTGACTCATTTGAGATTCATGTATTCATGTAATTATGGATGGATGCAAACAATATTTTGTGATGATTATGCTTGTATTCATGTTCTATTCTTGTATTCATACTTGCAACTATTCAACTACTTGTATTCACTTTCTATTGAAGGGTCAGCTCTATTGATGCTTGTTCTATTGATGTTTGGCTGAATCCACTTTATTAGCAATTTTTTCCAGTTGATGATTACTATTGCAGTTCAAAGAAATGAGTTCAACTTTTGATATACGATATGTTTGATGTTTCCCATTGTTAAAGGTCAGACAACACACGCGTTTCCCTAGCAATCTTCAAGAACTCAAAACAATTAATCATGGAATAATAATGTAAAAAAATGTATAATCAAGCTTCTGATTGTAACTGAGATACATCGATACATAAGCAAATAAACAGAAGCGATGGGCGGCCGCGAGAGAGAGAGAGAGAGAGAGAGAGAGAGAGAGAAGGGGCAGACAGCGATGGAGAAAGAGAGAGGGGCAGATGGCGACGCGCAGTGACGAACGACGATGAGACGATGAACGGCGAGGTGCAACACTCGAATCTGCATTGGGGAGAGAGAGAGAGATTTAGACTGAGAGAGAGAGAGAGGGATCTATCTTCGTTTTGTTAATTGGGACTGGGAGGGAATTTAATTTTTTTGGGCTGAGGGGGAAATTCAAATTTTGGAATTAGGGAGAAATTTAAATTTTTGAGTTGAGTTTGGAGCTTATGTGTCATGTCATGTGGCATGCCACATCAGCGCGGGAGTTAGAGCGAGAGCTAACAAGGGAGCCAAATAGCATTTTGGAAACCAAATTCCTAAAATTAGTATTATAATCTATTGTTTGTGGGGTCTTCAATTTGATCTAATGGACAATGAGGCATGTTGGTCTATAGCCAAATTTCAACAAGTGGTATTTAAACCAATAGCTCATTGAGCTGCCAGTTCGATCTGCTGAGACATGGCACGTTCGGTCTGGTTATCTCCACTGCAAAAGGAGCTAAATTTCCACAAGTAGGCTAACTTTTAATGCTCGCTTGTCAGGCTGGCTCAGTTTATGTCACAAGACTCTAACGACCTGTTCAGCTCCTTTCTAAAAGTGAGAACGTCTGTACACACCAGAGGGACTTCTGAATTTGACCCAAGAAAGGAAACACGTGATGGGAACTAAATTGTAGAGATCGAATGGATCCAGGGATGGCTAATCGGACGAATCGGGTTGATACGTCCTGTTAGCTAACGAATCTGTTACGAGACGGATTCAACCCGTCTCGAAACGAATTCAAACGAGACGAATCAAGTAATCGAGTCTTCTTGACCCGATTCGTTATCTGGATTCGTCGAGACGGTTTGGACCCGTCTAGGATTTTATTATTATTTATTTTTGAAAATTTCAAAATTATCATAATAAGCAATTTTTGAACTGTTGAGGGTTGAAAAAAATAAAAAAATAAAATTGGGATCTGAAACTAATTTTCTCGTCTCATATATATAATAATATAGGAATTTTAAAACAAAAAAAAAAAGAAAAAGGAGGGTTTTCCCCAACCCGATTCGTCCCGTGATTCGTCACGGGACAAATCTGACCCGTCCCGTTTAAACGGGACGGGTCAATTCGGGTGACCCGCCCCTAAACGGGGCGGGTCCGGGTTGACCCGTAGCCCGCCCTATGCGACTCAAACGGGTTGCACAGGGTAGGGCACCCGCCCCATTAGCCATCCCTAAACGGATCTCGGAACTTATGAAGAATAAAAGCACAAGGTAAGTAATTTCACCGCTCACTTTACTGTTTTACTTGATACAGCTTAATTATCTTAGTGTTTCATTTGATACCTCTCTATGACCGGCTTATTAATTCACACTAAAGAGAAATTTTCCTGTATAAAGAGATTTTATATGATTACATCTCTCTTAAGCACGGATATAATAAATATATTGTTTGACCGAACATGCCGAGCTATTTGTATACTACGGAAATCATTTAGTTTAATTTTGAAGCAAAGTCACTACATGGTTGAATTTATTAAACTGTATTTTGTTGAAGAACTAGTCGTGCGTAAAATATTTTAACAAAATAGAGGAATAAAGAAATAGATTTGAAGTCTATTGAACCAATTTGATGTGAACCAGTCCATGCTAATCTCCTATACTTGCTCTCTTTCGCGCATGTAACGTGATGAGATTTAAGGCCTGCTTGTTTTCTCACTTTGGGTACTGTTTACTCAGGTTAAGTCATTACATGTCGTGTTTGGTTGGACACCGTTGAAAACGAGTCATTGTTACACTGGCCCTCATGTAATGCTGAGCTGGCTTCTCTCTGCGAATTCGTCTCGCAGAGGGGCTCGGGCTCCTTAGCGCGAAGAACCGTCATGATCCTTCGCACTGTGGGTCGTCCATCACAGGCGATGGATGGCCCGGAGCAGGAGAGAGAAAAAACCCGTTTTGTGGGCCCCACAAAATGCCTTTTTTTTTAAATTTTTTTTAACTCTCTCTTGCTCCAGCCCATCCATCAGCTGTGATGAATGGTACACAGCGCGAAGAATCATCACCTGGTCCTTCACGCGAAGAAACCAAACCCCTCGCAGAGACTTGAATGGAATAGATTTTTGCAACACGCGGGGCTCGCGTAGTCCTTTACGTGTGAAAACACTCCGATCTGATTAGGCTGCAGATTTCCGAATTTTGAGGTTTGAAACAAACAAACCCTTAACCACATCAACAACATAAATGGGAGAACCTCCTATTTTCCCACTCTCTCTGCACACACACACATACATAGATGTATATACACATGTATATATATGTATACATGTGTGTATAAATCTATATCTATGAATGTGTCTCTCTGTGTGTGTGAACGGACCGGGTCTGGCCCGACCTGGTGCCGAACCTGTCGGGTCAAGCCCAGACTCGTCTCCCAAAAAACCGTTGGCTGGCCTGGGCCCCTTTTGGGGGACTCGGTCCCAGCTTGGCCTGGCCGACACGACTATTTATTTATTTTTTAAATTTAAAAAATTATTAAAATTTATTCACAATATTCTCAAATGTGTCGGTGGTGTAGTTGGTCAACACACTCTTCTCACTAAGAAGAGGTGCACAGTTCGAACCCGAGCGGGGGCGGTGAGTGGCGGTGGTGGTGGCGGGAGAAGGTGGGGTGCCGGGTCAGCGGAGGGTGCCCACTCGGGCCGGATTCATGCTGGTAGGCGGGCCGGCCCAGGCCCGTTTTTTACCCCATCTGTATGTAAACAGGGGGGGAATTTTTTAGACATGACCCCGACATTAGCCCGATACCTACACTCTCTAAATCCAGCCCGCCTTTGTCTGACCTCCACCCCCTCTTTAACTCGCGCTTAGGGTTTCCGCCGCCATCGCCGAGCTCAGAACCAGCAGCGAAAATGGTAAACACTCCCCCCTTCGTTTTCGTCCCTAGTGTTACGTTTTGCTGATCTGATCTCAGTTTCTTCTTGTTTTTCTCATCAGCCTTCTCACAAGACGTTCGTGATCAAGAAGAAGCTCGCGAAGAAGATGAGGCAGAACAGGCCGATCCCTCATTGGATCCGCATGCGGACTGACAACACCATCAGGTCTCGATGAATCTCTTCGATTCTGATGATTTCATTTTTTTTTTCCCTCTATTTTTTTAGCTATCTGATTCGCTAAATGTTTGTTGCTCTTTTTATTGTTTGTTTTCAGGTACAATGCGAAGCGCAGGCACTGGCGCCGCACCAAGCTAGGGTTCTGAGGATGCCCTAGGTTTTGCTTCCCCCTTCACTCTCCTAGAGCTAGGGTTTATGCTACTGATTTAATTTCCGTAATTGAGAGATGCGGATGGAACTTGGAAAGTGTTTGATTTTAGTGTTTCACTTTGAGTCTCGAATTTTTCTTTACTTGTTGGATATTGTCATCAATTATTAAGATATATGTTTTGAATTTGTGATGTTTTAGTTTAATTTTATTGCTTTCTTATTCTGTTGCATCATATTTTTTTGGTATGAAATTCTCCCTTTTGGCATCATCTATAGGTCTGCATTAATATTAGTTTAGTATGTATGCTGGGTAGAAATGCAGTCTTGATATGGTTCTTCCTTGAGCTCTGGGAACAAATTATGCTGAATGTGAGTTCGTTCTTGCAAGATGATCAGACTGGTTCATTTTCTGGTATATGCAGAAAAATATGGAACCTCAAGTCTGATTTTGTAATGGATTTGTTTCAAGTCTCGAGAATTTTAAGATTGCTGCTCTTCGGACATTAAAGGTTTATTGTGTCTTGCTAATTTAATACTTGTTTCTTGTTCTTGATTAAATCCTTTTCTATGAATTGTTCATAGGTTTTGTTTTATCTATGAGCGGTGTGCGCATTGAAGATGGTCCATGTTTTCACTGCAATGAAAACACTCTTTACTTGATCAGATGTGCAAAATGACATTGCGATGAGCAAAATAACTTCACTTGTAATGGTCTTATGTTTCAGATGTAATTAAACTTTTTAGAAGTAATTTTAGTTTTGAAGAAGGAAGTATGTTCAGCGTGTCAAACTAACAGACCATGTGGGATGTATGTGGAAAATCCTAGGATAGGTATATTATAACCATATAGTTTATAGGTACAAATAGGTATTTGGTTGTAGAGTTGGCTATTTTTATAATCTCCATGTCAAATGATAGGGGCTATATGCATATTGGCATAAGATAGTGGTTAATTGTCAAAACTTGTTTTCGAGCTAGTGCTATTATGGACCAATGGTGCCGGATAAACTTGTATGTATAGTTTTGAAGAAGGCAGTGTGTTCAATTTGTCAAACTAACAGGCCACATGGGAATGGCATTTGAAAAATCATAGGATGGATATGTTATAACCATATTGTTTATAGGTACAGATATGCAACTTGTTGTAAAGTTAGCTATTTTCAAAATTTCATGTCAAATGATAGGGGCTACATTCATATTGGCATATGGTAGTGGTTAATTGTCAAAGCTTGTTATCGAGTTTGTACTATTATGGACCAATGGTGCTTTATAAACTTGTATGTATAAGTGATGTGGGTAATTCCTAAGGTATCAGTCCACGCACCAAAATACTGGGGATGGATTTAATCAAATCACAGAAAGCGATCACAAATACTTACATGGAAAATCCAAAAGGGAAAAAAATCACGGAGAGGGAGAGAGAAGTTTCACTATGTCAATGACAATTATAGGGGGGCTCTCTGGTGAGATAGGGTTTCTGGATCCAAATGATCGCCCCTTTCACATTGGAAGGGATCTGTTATTTATACAAGTAGTGTCTGTTAGATAAGGCTGCAGGGGTTCAGCTCTGTTTAAACACTTAACCGCTTATTTAAGAGGCAGTTAGAGGTGAACATCCAGGTTTGAACTGATTGGGTGAGTCCCTCTTTATATGGTAGTCTATTGTAGATGTGGTTGATCCGTTCTCGAACTGTAACTGCCAAATTCAAATAAAGATTTGACTTAGAGATAGGCATTCTCACAACAGATTCTTTCTCCTCGTTCTAACTACATGATCCGCTCGGGGTTTGAATCAATCGAGGACTGCCGCTTGGACGTGTTCTGGAAGCGATCACGTGTAGCTCGCCTGTTTGGTGGTTGGATGGACACGTGGTGTGATCTCGAGGAGGTTGAAAACTGACCACTACAGATGCCCTCTCTACTTCCTTCTCTTTTGAGGTCAGGAACTCTCTATCGGAGGCTATAGGTTCCCGGGGACTCAAAGAGAGGAGGGAAAGATAGAGAAGGGAACTCTGAGCCAGAACTCGGGTTGATTTGTTGTCACTTCAGTTTTGTCTTGTAGTGGCGTGTGTGGCTCTACAAGCTGTTACAAACTTAAATGTTCGTCCCATCAGTTGCAAGTCGATTAGGTTACCGTCACTTTTGTAAGACGCTGCGCTCGAGGTGGGTATCACGTATCTGAAGCGACGGTTTTGATCTGATCTGTCGTAATACGTGTAGGACCCTGATCGAGCGATTGTTCATTCCCCTAGGGTTAAGAAGGCAATGTGATCGGTTCACGATTATGTATATTTTTCAACATTTCCCTACCTGTTTTATTAATAAAACTCTGCTACTAAACATTTCTTGTCTCTTGTGCACAGGGGTAATTAGGCAAAAGAGAGATTATGGGCTAATACTTGCTATTTTAGAGATAATTTCATAGATTTCTTAAAGCCCAAGACAGACCCCAATTTGAATACCACTTGAAGCCCAAATTGAAGAGCCTAATCTGCTCACTATTTAGAGATAAATTTGGAAACAAATAAAGACCCAGAAGCTTCCTCAGTTAGGGGAGTGTGTGGCCCCAATATCTACATCAGGGGCCAAGATCTTGCCGCGTGTTGCCGCGCAAACGCGGTTTCATCAGGGCCCTTGATCCTGATCTTGGACACGTGACTTCGTTTCTTGCATCCCAAGCCTTCTAGCGCTATAAAAGGAGGACTAGAGCCACAGAATTGAAGGGTTGAAGAGCAGAGAATTTCTCCTAGGTTTTTTCTTAGTATTTTCCCTGTATTTTGTCTTTCATTTCTCTAGTTTAGATTTGATCTAGAAAAAGAGAGATTTTGTAATTGAACCAGTGACAATTCAATACAAGGAGCCTCTTTTTTCTTCTTTACTCTTTTTTTTCAATGTTTTTCCTTCTTTTTAGTTATTGTTTTCATGCAACTTACTTCATTCTAGTGTAATTCCATTTACATGTTTACATTTGCTTGTTCTTCTTCCATGTCTAGCTTACTCTCTAACATGCCTAACTAATCACTAACACTATTAACTACTAACACTTGGATGATTAACTCAAATGATTCATTGGATGCATCTCTTGTAACCTTGCATTCTTGTAAGTGTTTTTTATTTTTCAATAAAGATGAGTGCTAACTTCTCTTGCTAAGTTGTGTTGATTCCCCAAAGTGATTCGTGTGTGTCTTGTTTTTAGTGTCTTGCCATTTGGCAAGTACCTTGATGGAACATGATGATGGATTCTCACTGTGACTAATGCTAACATCATTATGTTCAAGCTTCTTATTTCATGCTAGCTAACCAATAGCTTTGATGATTTAATAAACTTGCTAATATTTTATGTATAAGTTCTTTTGTGAACCACAAATCTTGTGTTTTATTCTTGAGTACTAATGAAGAGCCAATGATCCATCGAGGCAACACTACCAAGTTAGAGAAGATCACTTCATCTATTAAGCAATGCTTGAGTCTTGAAGAATCAAGGTGTCCCTTTACCAAAGAATTCAAATACGAGGCATAAGTCATCTCAAGGGTTAGTATGTTAATAGTATATAGTTGATTAGTTAGCCATGACTCCTCTCCTATATTCAAAACTTCTCATTTAAAAACAAACTCCACATTTTAACTTTTTTTCCCTCTACTTTACTTCTTCAATCTTCTTCTAAACTTGTTTTCTTTTGTTTCTCTTTTTTATTTCAGATTACTCTTTTATCTCAAACTTCTCAAAACCATTTTCTTTTCTAAGTTTTAAAAATTACTCGTTTTCACCGCTTTCTATTTTTCCACTTCATGTTTTCGTTATCGCTTTTAACATCACATTTCCACAACCCAAGCATTTTATTTTGTTTCACTTCCATCAACAACCACTTTCACAATTCTTTTCTCTTTTATTTTTTTTTCATTTTTTGAAACAAAGAAGCTTTTAAAACGAATAACGAAACCAAACATAATAATTCTATCGTTTCCCCTCCTTGTGGATACAACCTGTAAAGTCGCTTAGCTATTACGGTCGATTCGAGAAAACAACACATTTTAGCACACAACTTATATTTTAACTACACGTTTTTGTGCAATGTTTTCACCCGAACGAATTTTTGGTGCTATTACTGAGGAGGGGTAACGGTTATAGTGTTTGTGCTAAAGAATTCTTCTCTGTTTCTGTGTTCAGGAGCTGGAACCAAGAAACTAATTGCTGCAGATACATATAAGTGGTCTTGGGCCTCTTTTCTTGAAAGCAGAGACCAAGTACCCTTCAAATTGTCGCGTAAACACGATAATAGCCTCGTTTTCGTGACAATCTGAGTGAATTACTCACTCTGATTTTTTGCAGGGCTGCTGGAATTGCAAAATTTGCTTTGTGCAATTATTAATTTTCTTGTATGCCTCACCCTGTACACGAGATAAGAAATGTGTAGTAGCATAGTTTTATTAATAAAACAGGCAAGAAAATGCAGAAAAATATGCAGAACGTGAATCGATCACACCCCCATGCTTATCTTTTGCTCGTCCCCGAGCCAATCCTAAAACTAAACAAAGAATTATGAGACCACTTTCGCATGTCACGCGACTGCACTGAGCCTGTACAGCAGACCTTTATACCTCTAGGTTTCCCCTAGAGGAATTATAGTCTCCTGAGGGTTTTCAGCGGATTACACCCACAAAATGCATAAAGAAACAAAACAAATGTTAGTATTTTTTAAAACACATTTTGAAGGAGAAGTTTTAGAAATATTTTTGCAAAAATTAAGTAATCTAAAGTCATAAGTCTAACAAAAACCATTCGTACTTAAAGTCTAGATGCAAGATCTTGTCATAGATTGAGATAAGATTTCAAAATTGAATTTATTATTTGATCTCTTATAAAATTCTTAGATAATATGCACTTTGTGTTAATGTAGATTTTTTGGATTTCAACTCTAACCATCAAGCCATTTATTTATATATATATTTCTTTTTTTAGTTTTCTTAGGCTTTCTAGTTTACCCGGGTAGAAAGCCTTTAGCCAGTGACTCCCAAACCAGACGGCTTTAGGGTTCCAGATGAGAAAACATCCCTCAGGCTTAAGAACTCGAGTAAACAAGGCCACAAAATTAAGGGGTTTTATTTGTTTTTTACCACTGTTAGACGTGAATAATCATGCTTCCTGAGGCAAATTACTCAGCTTTAAAAAGTGGTTTATTTTTTGTATATATATATATATATTTTTTTTTTTTATAGTATTTTTAAGTTTTTGTTTCCATCCCAAAATTGTGTAAGTATGGAGTGCATATTTTTAAGGCAAAATGCAAAATCAAATTATCTTTCCAATCTTTTATTCTCATCCTAAGATTTTAATCAAGATTCATTATTTTGACTAGTTTTAACTTTTGGTTCTCCTAATTCTGAAGATCAAATTAATTTTCTTAAAATAGATCAAAATTTTTACCTTTATTTCAAAAAGTTTTGTAAAAAAAAAAAGGGTCCTATACAAAAAAAAAAAAAAAATCTAAATAAAATGTCATATTAAGAAGTGAAAAAGGAAGAAAATCTAGAAAATAACCTAAAAAGAGAAAATACTAGGAAATATCCTAAAAAGAAAAAACTAAAAATAAAGAAAAAAAATTCTATGTTAGTGCCCCTCCCCCACACCTATCAAATGCATTGTCTTCAATGTATGACGTGAATGCATAAATAATAAATAGGTATAAGGAACAGTATCACCTTCTCCTGCGACTCGGGCCGGCCGAAGTGTTAGGGCCAGCTGAGTGTGAACGCCTAAGTGATTTTTTGATATGTCCAATCTAGCGTTCTGCTCCTTTATCTGTCTCCTCAATCATATATATCTCCTAAAAATTTTCTTCATGCCTATCCATATAGAGGACGTGAATGTAGTGGAATCGGTAGGGGTTGGTTGCTGCCAAAAGACGCGCCTATCCTCCATTTGTTCCTCTGGAGATGTTTCAGCAGGAACATCCTCGGGCTAGACGACAAGTGTTCAGATTGAGTGAAGACAGCTATTGTACGCGCTAGTGATTCGTTCAGGGGCTGCAAATACTTGATAATACCCGAAAAAATTTCATTCGACAGAAAGTTTTTGCATAGATGGGTCACGAGAATCGGTAGAGAATATTTTGCACCCCTAGCGCGTTGGGATTTGATTATAAGCTGTTGCAAAATGATTTTCAAACAGACTTATGTTGCCTAGTCATGGGGCTATGGATAATCTAAAGTACATGTTTGTTGAATGACGTGTAGTCAATACCCAAAATATTATATTGGATTCACCGTCCAACGCAATCAATGTTGCAAAACGTGATACTCACTCGGAGACCACGATCCAACTTTGTGCAACGCGCATCAGCATGTAGTTAATCAAAGGAAGTGGTGCAGCAACGTGCTGAGGGACGGGGATTTGTGTGACTTCCTCTATAGCCTCAAGTGTGACTAAGAGTTTCTCGTGATTAAAGTGTACAAAAAATTGGTTGTGCTCTAGGTCTATGGTGGTGGTATCTATGCCTAAGTAAAATTTCTTCACAAGTTTAAGACAATAAAAAACATCAATATTGGTGTTATCATAAATAAGCTTGTACCAATTTCTTTCCTAATCCGATCTAAGAATACGTGTCCATACCCATTGACATTGTTAAAAATACAAGAGAAATCGTTCTTAGTAAAAATTGATGGTGTCATGGTATGAATAGAATTTTAAATGGATAGATTTGGAGAAAAAGAGATTGCAAACCTCCCCTGGAAATCTTGGGGAAAAAATCCAAACACAGACTGCTTCTCGCAGTCCAGACATCAACCACTGGAGTCTGATGGTAGATTTGGGATCTACAGATGAAATCTATGGAGACGGACCCTGGCGACGCTGGAGAACCTTCAGAAATGCCGCTTAAACACGGCTTTGGTAGACTAGACGTGACAAAGTTGAGAGATCTGAGGGAGAGGTTTTGGGCACGATGGCGCTTTGCCTCTCTATCTTAAATCTAGATCAAAGATTTCAGTTTGGGGCACGGGAGGAGGGTTTAAATTGGGGAAGGGTTTGGCTACTTTCCTTTTTTAACCCTAAATGTAGAAATTTTTCCCCCGAAAGTTGGGGAACGACTTCCTTTTCTATAGAGAAAAATTATGGATATTTACAAATAAAATTCATAGTTTTATTTGTTTTGTTATATATATATATGTATATATATATTCCTTTTAGTTTTATCCTCTTTTTTATTTGTTTTTCTTTAACGATCAATGGAAAAATTGTGGTAGATTCTGGTCACTCATAAAATGGGTTAAAAAAACCCATGACATTCTCCTCATGTGGACTCTGGTTCCGTGGTCAAGAATGGTTTCAGTCTCTATCCATTTACTTTGAATACTTTACCATCCATCTGATCATAAATTTCTACCACACTGTGTGGAAATACGGTATGTACAACAAAAGATTTTGACCAGCTAGTTTTTAGTTTTCCTGCGAAGAGATGAAGCCTTGAATTGTAGAGCATAACTTTTTGTTCTAAGACAAAAGTCTTTCTGTTTATGAATTGGTCGTGAAATAGTTTTGTCCTGCTCTTCATGATTTTTGCATTCTTGTACGCTTCGTTCTTTATTTCCTTCAACTCAAAAATTTGGATTTTCCTAAGTTCACTGGCTTTATTTAAATCAAAATTTAATTGTTTGATTGCCCATAAAACCCGCTGTTTTAATTCAAGTGGCAGATGACATGCTTTCCCAAATATTACTCGGTATGGAGACATACAGAGGACATTTTTGAAAGCAGTCCGGTAAGCCCATAGTTCGTCTATTAGCTTAACAGATCAATCTTTTCTATTCTGCCCTATAGTCTTCTCCAAGATGAATTTTATTTGTCTGTTACCTACCCGTTTGTCTGGGAATGATACGTCGTGTATAATTTTTGAGTTCTTGAGTATTTATGCATCAGAGCTTCAGAAACCATATTTCAGAAATAAGACCCATTATCACTAATTATCGCACGGGGGGCATCGAAGCGAGAAATTATGTTCTTTTTCAAAAATTTGACAACTCTGTTGTCATTTGTCTTTGTTGGCGCAGCTTTGACCCACTTAGACACGTAATCTACTACAACCAAGATGTACTGGTTGCTGAATGAACTCAAAAATGGCCTCATGAAGTCGATGCTCCAAACATCAAAATTTTTCACTTCCAGAATGAGGTTTAGGGGCATCATATTTTTCCTTGAAATTTCACCCGTCATTTGGCAATTTTTACATAACTTGTAGAAATTGAAAGAGTCTTTGAACAAAGTGGGCCAGTAGAACCCACTTTGCAAGACTATTTCAGCGGTTTTGCGTGGACCCATGTGTCCATCACAAGCAAGTTCATGGAAAAATGCCAACACACTCCTATGTTATTCTTCAGGTATACATCTTCTAATGATTTGGTCAGGACAGTATTTGAAAAGATACGGTTCTTCTCAAAAGAAAAATTGTACTTGAGCAAAGAAGAGATATCTATCTTGCCTCGTCCAGTCGAAGGTGTTTGCCCGGTAATGAAATAGTTTATATCTGCATACCAGGGCTCCTTGCAAATTGTTAGAATGTGTTCGTCAGGAAAATTCTTGTTGATAGGTGTTGTTTCAATTGGTGTGTTGGGGATTCCGGGCAAATGATAAGCTATTACATTCTCCACGCCTTTCTTATTCCGTATCTCGAGGTCAAATTCTTGTAAAAGAAGGATCCAATGGATAATTCTTGATTTGGCATCCTTTTTTGTCATAAGGTACCTCAGCGCGGAGTGGTCTGTGAACACTGTTGTTTTGGGTCCGAGTAGGTATAGACGAAATTTTTCCAACGCGAATACTACGACCAAAAATCCCTTTTCGGTTATGAGTAATTTTGTTGTGTGTCGTTTAAAGTCCTACTCGAATAATAGATCACGTGCTGCCTATTATCGATGCGTTGTTCTAGAACAGTGCCGATGGCAAAATTTGAGGCTTCACACATGATCTGAAATGGTTTTGTCCAATCAGGTGCCGAGATGATTGGAGTGAAGACAAGTTTTTTGTTTCAATTTCTAGACATCCATCATCAAAATTGAAGGGCACGTCCTTTGCTAATAGGTTCGTCAAGGGTCTAGCAGTCTTGCTAAACTCTTTGATGAACCTATGGTAAAATCTGACATGCCCTAGAAAGGACTGTATGTCTTTAATGCATCGGCTTGGGGAGTTGGGCAATCACTATCAACCTCTATCCCATATCTTGAAATCTCATGTCCTAGGATAATTCTTTGTTTGACCATAAAATGACACTTTCCCAGTTAAGTGCCAAGTTCTTCGTGCATCGTTTAAGAACTAACCCTAAATGATGCAAGCATTGGTCAAAAGAGTCTCCAAAAATTGAGAAATCGTCCATGAATATTTCCAAAAGCGTTCTACCATGTCTGAAAATAAGCTTAGCATGCAACGTTTGAACGTTGCTGGGGCGTTGCATAATCTAAATGGCATTTTACGGTATGCAAACGTCCCAAATGGACAAGTAAACGTTATTTTTTCTTAATCTTCGGGGGCGATATGGATCTGATTGTACCCGGAATACCCATCTAGGAAACAATAGTATTCATGCCCAGCTAGTCTTTCTAACATCTGATCAATGAATGGAAGATGGAAGTGGTCTTTACAAGTGGCAGTATTCAATTTGCGATAATCAATGCAAACTTGAATCTTTGTGCAAAGTCGGGTTTGCACTAATTCCTTTTTGTCATTTTTCTCCACTGTAAAACCAGCCTTTTTGGGCACAGTGTGGACAGGGCTAACCCACTGACTATCAGATATGGGATAAATGATCCCATTATCTAATAGTTTAAGTATTTCTGCTCAAACAGTTTTTTGCATGATTCGGTTAAGCCTATGCTGTGGATTGCATTTAGGTTTTGCCTCTTCATTCAGTGTATGCGGTGTTGTACTATGCATGAGCTGAGTCCTTTGATGTCAGCCATGGTCCAACCAATGGCTTCATTATTTTCTCTCAGCACAGCAAGAAGATTTCCACCAACGAGAATTTCCCTGACGAACACATCCTAGTAATTTGTAAGGAGCCATGGTATGCTGATATTGTAAACTATCTCGCTACTGGGCAAACACCTTCTGACTGGACGAGGCAGGATAAATATCGCTTCTTTGCTCAAATACGTTTTTTTTGGGAAGAACCGTTTTTCAAATACTCTCCTGACCAAATCATCAGAAGATGTATACCTGCAGAAGAACATAAGAGTGTGTTGGCATTTTGCCAGGAACTTACTTACTCCACGCAAAACTGCTGAAAAAGTCTTGCAAAGTGGGTTCTACTGGCCCACTTTGTTCAAAGACTTTCAATTTTTGCAAGTCATGTAAAAATTGCCAAATGGCAGGTAGAATTTCAAAGAGAGATATAATACCCTAAACCCAATTTTGGAAGTGGAAAATTTTGATGTTTGGGGCATCAACTTCATGGGGTCATTTCCGAGTTTGTTCGGTAACCAGTACATCTTGGTCGCAGTGGACTACATGTCTAAATGGGTCGAAGTTGTGCCGACAAAGATTAATGAACAGGGTTGTCAAATATTTGAAAGAGAACATAATTTCTCTCTTCGGTGCCCCCCTGCGATAATTAGCGATAATGGGTCTCATTTCTGCAATAAGATTTTTAAAGCCTTGATGCGAAAATACTCAACTCATTTGACGAACAGACAAATAAAACTCATCTTGGAGAAGAGTGTAGGGCGGAATAGAAAAGATTGGTCTGTTAAGCTAATAGGTGCACTATGGGCTTATCGGACCGCTTTCAGAACTGTCCTCGGTATGTGTTCATATCGAGTACTGTTTGGGAAGCTTGCTATTTGCCAGTTGAATTAGAACACCAGGCTTTGTGAGCAATCAAACAATTAAATTTTGATTTAAAAAAACTAGTGAACTACGAAAAATCTAAATTTCTGAGTTGGAGAAGATATGGAACAAAGCCTAAGAGAATGCAAAAATCACGAAGAGCAGGACAAAATTCTTTCACGACCAATTCATAAATAGAAAGATTTTTGTCTCAGGATAAAAAAAGTCCCGCTCTATAATTCAATGCTTCATCTCTTCGCAGGGAAAATGAAAACTCACCAGTCAAAAACTTTTGTTGTACATATCGTATTTTCACACAGTGCGGTGGAAGTTTATGATTAGAAGGATGATAAACTATTCAAAGTAAATGGATAGACTGAAACCATTCTTAACCAAAGAACTAGAGTTACATGAGGAGAAAGTCATGGATCTCTTTGACCCATTTTATGAGTGACCAGGGTCCATCACAATTTTCCCATTGACCGTTAACAAAAACAAATAAAAAAGGAATACAAATAAAAAGAAGAAAAGTAAAACAAAACAAATAAAAATAAGGATTTTTTTTTTGTAAATATTCATAATTTTTCTCTATAAAAAAGAAAATCCTACTCTTAGTTTAAAAAATCTTTCTAAATCTAGGGTAAAAAAAGAAAGTAGCCAAACCCTTCCCCTATTTAAACCCTCCTCCCGTGTCTCAAAATGAAATCTTTGACCTAGATTTTAGATAGAGAGACAGAGCGCCACCGTGCCCAAAGCCTCTCCCTCAGATCTCTCAACTTTGTCACGTTTAGTTTACCAAAGCTGCGTTTACGCGGCATTTCTGAAGGTTCTCATTTCTGTTGCGATGAAGAAGGGTGAGAAGTCTAGTGCGGTTGGCGGTTCGGGCAAAGGAAAGGCCGCGGTAGAGGAGAAGGGGAAGAGAGCTTCCTGTTGGCCCAAAGGTTACAATCACCGGTTTTGTGTTTTGATGATGACAAAGCATATATAGTTATTTAGTACTAATCAAGTTTTAGTGTTTTAAGTGTGTTTCAGGGTTCAAGAAGATCTAACAGGTTTCTTCCTCTAAATGGAGGTGTTGATGACTCAAGGGTACTCAAGCAACGGTATTGAAGCTCAAAGCACTCAACGTCGCTATCAGAGAAGCTCGCTTGAAGATTCTTGTAGTCGCTTAGAACCTTGTAAGAACTTAGTTTGTTAAAGAGCAGAGTATAGAGTTGAGGCTCAAAGATATACATACACAAAAATGCACATTTTCAAAAGTATAGTTTGGTGTTGTTGACATGTTTAGTCTTGATACGTGTTCCACATTTTTTTAAAATATTTTTATCTCAGTTTAGAACTTGTATCTCATTGCTATACATGTTTTCCCTCTTCCAAAATTTCGACAATTTTTTTTAAAATCTTCTTTATTTTTCAAACCAGACCTTGGACATGGTTTTGGCCTAGGTTGGTTGACCGCACGATCGACCCTATTACAGGCCAGAACGGTCGACCGAACCTCTAGCATAAGGGGTTGTGCATGTTGTGCACGTTCCCGGTCGACCGATCCCCTTTTGCGGTCGACCGATGGGTCGGCCGACTGTAAGGTAATTGGTCTCGGTTAAAACCGGTCGACTGGTCGGTCGACCGAGCTCCAACGGTCGAATTTTTTAAAAGGGCCAGTCGACCAGTCGGTTGACTGACAGACTGCAAGGATGGCAGTAACAGTCAGAATTTGAAATCTGTATTTTTAACATGTTTTTAAAATGTGGAGATTTGAAGTTTGAGGGCTAAAATCGTCTCTTTCAGATATGGTAAATAATTGTAAAAGTGTTTTTCTAAAACCTATATAAAGGGTCATTGGGATTGATTTATCATTACAACAAATTTTACTGAAAATCAAGTTTTTTTGCTTTCAAAGAGAAAAAGTTTTCAAAGTTTTCTTCTGTGCTTTCAATTTCAAAGTTTTAATTGAGTTTTTCTGTTCTTAAAGTCTCTCTATTCTGATTTCCACTTTCTCATACATCCTTGAGCTTCAAATTTACTTTTTACTCTATAGGAATTTGTAAGAGAGTTGTAAGAGAGTGTTTGTGATCTCTTGATCACCAAGAGCTTGTAATCTCAATTGGTTTTGTGCTGCCTCTGGTGTAGAGGATTAAGTTGGGGAGTTGTGTACTTCAAGTTGTTGTAATTCCTGTTGGCCCAGAGGCCTTCCACTATAGTTTTTATGATGATTAACTCATGTAGTTATGTTTACTAATAATCTTGTGATGTTTAGTTTCAAATCATTAATTAAGATATTAGTTGGTGATTGCTTCAACAAAGGAGTTTTGAAGCCTTTCACATAGTGATTCCAGAGCCCGAGCAACAAGATCATACATAGCACTCATTGGAGTCAAGCTCGGTGGATCACGGAGTTTTGGATCGAGTCAACTTGAAGATGGAGATCGTCAAGAAGACTTAGGTATACTAGTTTAGTTTGTGTTTTAGATCTATGTGTAAAGATTAGATAGTGTGATATGCTCAAGTTCACAATACACACACGTTTCATGTTTTGGATATTAGTTTTCGGTTTTTGGTTTAACCGACTTTGGTTTTCATGAATAGTTAGATCAAAACAAGTTTAAATGGTTTATGTACAGTAGATTCATTCTGTATACATGCATGCTTAACTTCCTAGACAAACTTATTTTGACTTACCTATTCATGTGGTTTGGTGTTTTGTATTTTTAACAAAACATTATTTTGGAATTAAAGACAAAAACTATGATATGTATATGTTTCATGTATGTTGGACCTATGTCCATATGCAATATGCTTTATAATGTTTAAGTATCATGTTTTTGTATTTGGATAAGTGTTGGACAAAGTTTTTTGAAAAATCCAAGTTGGAAAAATACAGGTTTTGGTTTTCGGTAATTTTCCATCACACAAAAATGGTTCAAAATGTTTGATATTTGTGTTGAAATTTTTAACATATGTTTGTATATCAATGTAAAATGATAAAACTATTTTTGTGGATTTTTAGAAGATTTATGGGATTTATTAGAATATTTTTTAACTCAGTTTTCTGACCCAGAACTCAGCCTGCCAGGCTCTGGCGGTCGACCGACGGTCGACCGTACCCACCCCAGAGTCGGTCGACCGGGCGGTCGACCGACGTGCACAGCCCTGTGCACGTTGACCAGGTACTTGGGCCGGTCGACCGGGAAAGAGAGCTTTGCTCTCTGTTTTTGGGCGGTCGACCGGCTTCTTCCAACGATCAAAAATATGACCGTTGGCGGTCGACCGGCCGGTCGACCGCCGGCCGCCAGGACTGACAAACAGTCCCAACGGCTAGTTTTTTGTAGAGGGCTATTTAAGCCCCATTTCTTTGGGATTTTGGCAAGATTTTTGAGCCAAAAATTCCAAATCTCTCCAGTGTTTTTACAAGCATTCAAAAGTGTTTTAAAGCTTAAAAGATTTCATCTTTGTTTTGTTTTCAAGGGTTTTGGAATATTTAAAAAAAATTAGGTTTTGGGATATGTTTTGGATCTTCATTTCTATCATTTACAAGAGGTTTCCCAAGTAGTTTTTCTTTGTTATTTGATTTTCAAAAACACCTTGATTTCCACTTGAGCTATATCACTCTATCCTATTCTATAGGATCATTTATTTTGTGGGAAAAGAAATTGTTTGAGGTTGTGGAAACCTCCAAGTTGTAAACCTTTCATTTGTTGTATCCCTCTTTGGTAGAGGTGGATTTGGGTTGTTGGTTGCTCCCTCTTTGGTAGAGGTTGAGGTTGTTGTTTACTCCCTCTTGGTGAGGTGGAGTTGGTGGTGGATTTGTATCCCTCTTCGGTAGAGATGGATTGTGGTGTTTGTGGCCTCGGTGGAGGTTGTATTGGTTGGTTTGTGGAGTTTGGTACTCCGGTCTTCGGTAGACCATTTGTATTGCCTCGGTGGAGGTTGTATTGGTTGAGAGAGGAGTTCGGTACTCCTAGTGGATTGGAAATCCTTCTCGGTGAAGGCGGGGACGTAGAGCTCGGTGCTCGAACCTCGAAACACATCTTGTTGTTTGCGTTTGATCGATTGACTCTCAACTCTCTCTCTTTATTTGTGCATTACATCATTCATATTGCCATATCATTTATATGCTTGTGTTGTGCCTTGCATTGATTCATAGTTTCTATATCTATATGCTTGGTTGTGTTTGCTTGTGTGCCTCACTTGTGCTTAACCACGAGAGCTTCATATAGCGCCTCAACTCTTATTCAGAGGAATCAAGAGGAGTTAGTCCAGAGCCCTTCACGGATAATTCGGCGACACTCGTTGGTTGCACTAAGTGTAGTTGCAAATTAGTTTTAATTTCGCATTTAGTTCATTAGATTAGCGGTACACCTATTCACCCCCCTCTAGGTGTACTTACAATTCCTTGTTGTAAGGTCCCTTTGTGGAAAATCTAATAGTGGATAGTGAATCCTTTACGGTGATGAAGGCGGGGACATAGAGCAGTGGCTCGAACCTCGAAACAAATCTTTCTTGCTTGCGAACGCCTCATTGTCTATATTTCATTTACTTGTTTATCATTCATTCATTTTTGTCGATCAATAGTCATCTCAACAAGATACCAATTGAGCACCTCAACTCTTATCTAGAGAAATCACGAGGAGAAGTTAAGAGCCCTTCACGGGGAATCCGGTTTCAATTCTTATTTTGAGTGATCGGTTTGCATCATACATTTTAAAATTGTTTAGAATTTGTATTTGATTAGATTTACACCTATTCACCGCCCCTCTAGGTGTAATTTCTGTTGGTATCAGAGCTTTGGTCTCTAGAGTTTGGCTTAACCACCTTAGAGAGATCCTATTGTTAATCATTTCATTAACATCTTCATTCTCATCCACTATAGTAAAGATGGCCGAAGGTATTAAGACCCCTCCCAAGTTTGATAGTTTTAACTTTCCCATATGGAAGGTTAAGATCGAGTTTTTGCAATCCCTAGGAAGCTGGGTTGCAAAAGCGGAGACTAAACCCTTTAGTGTATCCTCTGGTGATGAGGACACTTGGTTCGACATTGCCACCAAGGAATTTGATGCCAATTCCAAGGCTCACTATGCATTGCTTCAATCCTTGAACGATGACGACATATGTAGGGTCATTCATTGCAAATTCGCCTATGATATTTGGTCACACTTAGTGATCACTCACGAGGGAACATCACAAGTCAAGAGGGCTAAAATTGATCTCTTGTGTTTCCAATATGAAAATTTTACTATGCATGAACATGATTCCATTGATGATATGGTTACAAAATTTACTAAAATCACTAATGGTCTTGCTTTTTTAGGTGATGCCATTTACATTGAAGGAGCTAAATGATTGAGGTTTTATCTGCACACAAGAATACAAAATTTCAGATCTAAGAATAGGATATGCAAGGTACTCAATTCTACCGCTATAGCAAGTGGCTATGCGGGTCGTGATCCACAGGGAGGGACTAGCGATGGAAGCTTTTTTAGTAAGTTTTCTTTTAGGTTACAAAGTGTTTGAAATTAGGAAGAAGGGTAGATTAAGAAGATGGAAAATAGATTATATACAAGGAATTGAATTGGGTGTTGTTGGTGTTGGTGATCTAAACTAAAGAAATAAAAAAAAGAAAAAATAACCTAAAATTACTTACCTCTTCAGTGCTCATATACCTTGGATTCATTGCGACGACTTACCTTGTCTTTGAAGGCAATCAAGCATGGCGTATAGGATCTTCCCCATTCACGATCTACACTACGAATAAAAGGCGAGCTAAACTAATAAAGAATGGTTATTCATCACCATAGGCCATCAAGAGCACTTGCAATGGCCAAGCAGTCTTGAGGCTATTGAGTTAACTTGGATTATAAACACATTAGAGGAAAATAAACGAAAACAAGAGTAAAGAAAAAACAGAAACTTCGATTTGATTCTTATAACAATGGAAGAAAAGACTTACTTACACCGATGTCACCTCAGTACAAGCTTGATCTCCTTCCTCCATGAAACTCGTCTCTCCTCTCAGTTACATAAAGGAAAACTATAAAAAAAACCTAAATTACAAACTACAAATTAGAGAGAAAATCTAAAGAAAAACCCTAAGCTCGTTTCTGTATGCCCCTCTCTGTTGCTCTGCAGGGATATTTATAGGAGATAGAAGAAGTAGAGTCCCGATACAACTCTCCCACAAAAATTAGACGTCAACCTCATCCAGCGAGCCGCGGAAACGCGGCTGTGGCCGCGTTTTCGCGGCTGTAGCTTAGCTTCTGGCCACGCGCTTTCGCGCGTGGCCTCCTCTGGTCCGTCCATCTGGATATATCCTTCTGGATTTTGCATACCGACTCTTTATTTTGAAAATTCGGGATAACTTGGGAAGCAAGTTACCTTAAATTCAAATCTTTTAAAACGAATTTTTATCTTTGCACTCTTCTCTTTTATCTTTAGTCTTGTCCTGCAAGCAATTAGAGTTGAGTAGAAGTCCATCCTTTTCTCTTCTTTTAGCAATTAGGAGTTCTTTCTTATCCTTCCTTTTCCTCACTTAGATTTAAATAAAGAGTTTAAAAATTCAAGTTTAGATTAGGTTAGATAATAAGAAACTTCTAAATTACTACAACTTTTGCACATGGGCTTGCACATGGGCTTTTTGGTCTTCTGGGCTTCATTTAGGCTTTATTCTTTTATTTAAATAATTACTCAAGGCCTGCACACATTAAATAACAAAACATTAGTAATAGTGCATAATTAAAAGAATAAATAGGGAAATATGATAGTAAATGTGATGATAAATATGCACTTTTTACTACCTATCACTAAACGACAAAGAAGAGATGAAACTCATCGATCTTATCGGCAACCTTAAGACCCATGAGATGGAGAGGAAGGCTAGAGAAGAAAAACGACAATGCAAAAGAAATAGACGATTGCCTTTAAGTTACTCCCACCATCTCTGACGATGATGAAGAAGAAGATGATGAAGATCATTCTCTTCTTGTGAAAAAAGTGAGGATGTACAACAAGCCAAAGTTAACAATAGAAGACGATGGTAAGAGAAGGAAGAAAAGAAAATCATTTGTTTCAATTGTCAGAAGCGTGAACATATCATTTCCAAATGTCTGGAAATAAACAACAAGCCATCTTCCTCAAACAAGCCATCTACCTCAAAGAAGCCATATAAGAAGAAAGCTCTCAAAGCAACATAGGATTTAGAAAATGAATCCGAAGAAGAGGTGGACACGGCAAACATGTGTTTCATGGCAAATGCTAACACACTTAAAGTAACTTCTGAACCATCCCTTGTGATTTAACTATGGATGAATTAGGTTGTAGAACGTTCAAATAATTATGATTTTCTAAAAAAAATATCTAAAAACGAAAAAAAAGGAAATGAAATTCTTCAAAATAAAATTATCACTCTTTCTAAAGAAAAAGATAATTTATCTTTCGCTCTATTATCTACACAAAAAGATTTTGATGCATACAAAATTTCATGTAAAGCAAAGTTTCTCATGATTGATGAAAATTAAATTTCTATTTTAAAATAAATCAACACTTTGAAAAATGTTTTAAAGAAACGTGAGTTTGATAAGGTTAGATTAGAGGCCATGTTTTCTAAGAAAAATTCTTCAAAGAAACAAACACATGCTCACACTTCTAAATCACACACTAAGCATGCTCATGTTTCATATGCTCATCATACCCATCATGTATTTATGTATGGTAGAGCTTATTCATGTATTTATTGTGGCCGAAAGGGTCACTTAGCTAAATTTTGTTTTGATTGTATAAATGCTTCTAATACTCATATTTGGGTTCGAAGTACTAACGTCATAGGACCCGTGTAAGGATAGTTTAGTTTTGAATTGCTCAAGTATACACGCACACAAGTTCAATAGTTTTGGTTTCAGTTTAACCATTTCGTTTTTGAGTTTTTTGATTTAATGTCAAAAACAAAGATATATAATTTATATGTGTACTGGATTCTATCCATGCACACTATACTTCAAATGTGTTTCAATATCTTATTTTTGTATTTATACAATTTTATAAAAAAATCGTATTTTCCTTGAGAAGTTGGTTTTTGGAAAATATAATTTTTGTTTTAAGCTTAAAATTCTATACCTCAAAAAAAGTCCAAACTGTTTGTAATATGTGTTGATTTTTTATCACACATATTTGTACTTCAAATATATACATGTTTATTTTTGTAGAATTTATAAAGATTTATTGGAATTTTTAGGGATTTATCAAGTTAGATTTTAAACCTTAAAATTTGTTTTCTAGGCTGCTGGCGGTCGACCGAAGCGAAGCTCGGTCAACCGGTTGGTCGACCGACGTGCACAGATGTGCACAGGCTTTAACGGTCGACCGATCCAGAGAACTTGCTCTCTGGTTTTTGCCCCGGTCGACCGAGCGGTCGATCGATAGGTTGTGCCTTGGGGACGGTCAACTGGCAACCCCAACGGTCAAAGACCGTTGGCCGATCGACGGGGCGGTTGACCGGTAGGCCTGTCAGGCCTGGTTTTGAGCCCCAACGGCTATATTTTGGAACCCCTATAAATATGGGCTCTTGAGGACATTTTTTGTAAAGTTTTTCAAGAGCTAATTTTTCCCACTTCTCCTAAGTTTTCAGCAAATTTTTAAAACAAGTTTTAGAGCTTCAAATCATACATCTTATTTTGCTTCAAAGTTTTGGAAAATCAAAGAAAATAAGTTTTGAGGTTTTAATTTCTTGTTTTAAATTTCTATATCTTTTCTAGAGTTTTTTCAAGTGTTTTTCTTTGTGTTTTCTTTTCTAAACACTTTATTCACTCACATACATGAGCTATTCATCTCAAATCTATCCTCTAAGATCTTGTATTGTGAGAAAATTTGTTTGTCATTTTTTGAGATCACTAAGTCATTGTTTGTGATCTTTGTGATAACCAAGTTGTAATCTTTCTTTGCTTTGTGCCTACCCTCTTGTGTAGAGGTGTGAGAGAGAGAGTTAGAGTTGTATACTCCCAGTGTGTAAGTTGTAATTCCTCGGTGGAGGTCCCTTTGTGGAAGGTCCTGTGTGGATATAGTGAAAATCCTTCTGTGTGAAGGCTGGGACGTAGAGCAGTACCTCAAAACATATCCTTGTGTTTGCGTTTGATCTTCTATCTCTTAATTCTCTACTCTTTATATCCTGCATTGTCTTTATTGTCATATCTATATATGCTTGATATTGCGTGTGTGCCCACACTTGTGTTCAATCAAGAGAGCTATTGAAGCACCTCAACTCTTAATTTAGAAAAATCGTGTTCAGAGCCCTTCACGGAGAATTCGGACTCACTCTTGGTTACACGTAGTGTGTTAGCTTTTACTTTTTAAATTCCCGCATTATTTGTTTTAGATTAGCACTACACCTATTCACCTCCTCTAGGTGTACTGTCATATTCCCTCTCCCAAAATCCTAGTCTTCTATTCTATACATAATCTCAATTCTAATTCTTCCTCAAATCTATCACCACAACTTAATTCAATTCTCATCACAAAAATCTTTAAAAAGCATTTTAAAAAATCTAAAAAATGTATTGCTACAGTGACACTACAGTACCGGGTCTGTTACAGTGCTACAGTACTAGGGACCAGCATGAACAGTAAACCCGCAACACAAAACAGACCCGTTAAGGTCTCAAAATTGATTTTCGACTCGTATTTTTCTCATCCAGAGTCCAAATCACGCACGGTTTGAAGCGTTGCATTGTGGAGACGACCTATACATATCTATAGTCATCACAAGGACACTAAGGTCACATAGAATCCTTAGTAGGTATGTCTCTAATCTCGATCAGTTATTTCGAGTCTGATATTTAATCTCTGATTTTTTATCGATTTAACTATTGTCCACAAACGTGTGATTGTGTGTATCTGTTGTCAGTTTGTTTCATAGTTTTCTTTATTAGTAGTAGAATCTTTTGCATACATAACATAAATAATATTATTAATTTATTCTTGAATTAATATTGATTAGCCTATGCATGTTATTTGATTAACAGTTAGCTAGATTATTAGTTTTAATTTTTTCCTACCAACTATCATTTCATATTGGTGAAGCATAGTTTGAGTGTTTTATTGCTGATTTTCGCACATGCATACATGTTTTAAATCAGCTATGCTGTGCAAATTCTTTTGGTAGTCCTCCATGTACGTGTCTCTTTCAGCAGAATGCTATTGAAACAATAGAGAAGCAGTATTTGGTGATCTAGCTAGGTACTGATTATTGACTGCGGTTAAGTTTTTTTTTTTTTTTTTTTAAATTATATCTAGTTTCATCAGTACCAACAGGTTTCAGGTTTATGGATGTTACGTCATGTTCAAATCTTCCATTTTACATGTCATCCTGCTTTGTGTGTTAGATTGCAATTGTTTTGGTTGGTGAACATCAGTTTCCTGTTTGATTTTTGCTATTTCCAGAAAAAAAAAAAAAGAAGAAGAAGAAGAAGAAAGAGTTCAATTTATGAGACATTATGAGTAGTGGTTGGTATAGTGCTGGTACAATCAAGCTTTGACAAGGAAACCGTTTTGTGAAATTCTGTTGGTGATTTTTTAGATTTATACAATTTAAGAGAGATGATGATTGTTGATGTCATGCAGTTTGATTTACATAGAGTTCAAACGCAGATATAATGGTGTGATATCTTACAGGGACTCTACGCTGATATTTTGAAAATACTAAAAGCACTATTTGAACAACTTTAATTAAATTCCATTTGTTAATATATATATATTTTTTCAATTTGGAGTTGCATTTAATTGCTATAATAAGACTTGCAAATAGGCTATGTATTTCTCTTTAAACTCTCCAATTCAAATTCAGATTAATCTTCTTCAAACTATTTATAGTTATCCAATTATTTTAAAGTAAAAGTCTCGCGATGCGGATGCTGTGCGCGAAGGAACCGCCTCGGAGAGTTTGAAGTACTCCGCGTCTGAGAGAACCCAACAATTTCGGGACGCAAAGCAACATAACACCGAGTCCCTCGCCTCTTAAAACTCCCATCCCTTTCCTCTGTGTTGCTGTTTCTTCAATCGAACTTTGTAACTCAAACTTTCAATACACAGTTATATCATCTCTCTCTTCTTGTCTCCGCGACGAGACTATGGCGTCTGTCTCTTTGGAGAACATCAAGAACGAGAACGTCGATCTCGTCAGTGTCTCCTCCTCTTTCTGCTGCTTGTTTCTTTCTTGCACTTGTTGAGAAAAGAAATTTTTTTCTTTCTTGTTTTCTTTTTGTTCATGTAGGAGCACATTCCGTTGGAGGAGGTGTTCACGCAGCTCAACTGCACCCGGCAGGGCCTCAACAGCGCCGATGGCGAGCAGCGCCTTTTGCTGTTCGGCCCCAACAAGCTCGAAGAGAAGAAGGAGAGCAAGTTCCTCAAGTTCTTGGGATTCATGTGGAACCCTCTGTCTTGGGTCATGGAGGTCGCTGCTCTCATGGCCATCGCCCTCTCCAATGGACAGGTATCATCTTTTTCAACCATGATGGAAACTGATGGATTGCGATTGATTGATTGCTTGATTGACGAAAACAGGGCGAGCCCCCTGACTGGCAAGATTTCCTCGGCATTGTCATCCTCCTCTTCATCAACTCCACCATCAGCTTCATTGAGGAGAACAATGCCGGCAATGCTGCTGCCGCCCTCATGGCCGGCCTCGCCCAAAGACCAAGGTTCTGAGGGATGGGAGATGGTCGGAGCAGGAGGCGGCGATCCTCGTCCCTGGGGACATCATCAGCATCAAGCTCGGCGATATCGTGCCGGCAGACGCCGACTGCTGGATGGGGACCCTCTTAAGATAGACCAGTCTGCGCTCACTGGTGAGTCCCTGCCCGTCACCAAGAATCCTGGTGACGAGGTCTTCTCTGGCTCTACCTGCAAGCAAGGGAGATCGAGGCTGTAGTCATCGCCACCGGCGTCCACACCTTCTTCGGCAAGGCTGCCCACCTTGTGGACAGCACCAACAACGTTGGCCACTTCCAAATGGTCTCTTCCTCCTCCTCCCTCATGCTCGATCTTATGGCGAATTGAGATTGTGCTCGATTGAATTTATTGTTTCTTAATGTTCTGTGCAGGTGCTCACGGCCATCGGTAACTTCTGCATCTGCTCGATTGCGGTGGGAATGCTGATCGAGATCTTAGTCATGTACCCGGTCCAGCACCGGAAGTATAGGGATGGGATCGACAATCTCCTTGTGCTGCTGATTGGAGGGATACCAATTGCGATGCCCACCGTGCTGTCAGTCACAATGGCTATTGGGTCACACGGTTGTCGGAGCAAGGGGCCATCACGAAGAGGATGACCGCGATCGAGGAGATGGCCGGAATGGACGTCCTCTGCAGCGATAAGACTGGAACTCTCACCCTTAACAAGCTCACTGTTGACAAGAGCATGATAGAGGTACTTGAAAGGTCACATGATTAATGTCATCTCCATTTGTTACAAGAACAAATGGAAGACAAAGCTCATGTTTCACTATTTGCATTTTTTCATGCACCAGGTGTTTGTAAAGGACATGGACAGCGATTTGGTGATTCTGTACGCAGCAAGGGCTTCCAGAGTTGAAAATCAAGATGCAATAGATGCCTGCATTGTGGGCATGCTGCCTGACCTCAAGGAGGTAGTGAGCCATGATGCTTTCTGCTATGTGCTATCCTCATTTCAGTACAAAGTCGTAAACAGTTCTTGAAACGTTGCATATATGCGATGCTTACAGGCTCGCACTGGCATACAAGAGGTACATTTCTTGCCATTCAATCCAGTGGAGAAGCGCACGGCCATCACCTACATTGATTCTGATGGCAAGTGGCACCGTGCTAGCAAGGGGGCACCTGAACAGGTAACATGAGAGAACTAGAACTAGCTTATGTAATCAATTGATAACGTGATATCTAATTTCCGACTACCTATGCTAGATTGTTGAGCTTTGCAACTTGAGGGAGGATGTCCAAAAGAAGGTCCACTCCTGTATTGAGAAGTTCGCTGACCGAGGCCTCAGGTCGTTGGGCGTTGCCAGACAAGAGGTGCCTGAGGCAAACAAGGAGTCTGCAGGCAGCCCATGGCAGTTCGTTGGGCTTCTTCCACTGTTTGATCCCCCGAGGCATGACAGTGCTGAGACCATTCGCCGTGCTCTCAACCTTGGGGTCAACGTGAAGATGATCACCGGTGACCAGCTAGCTATTGGAAGGAAACGGGTCGTAGGCTTGGGATGGGGACCAACATGTACCCTTCCTCTGCTCTCCTTGGTGAGAAGAACAATGATCATACTGGCATTCCGATTGACGAGCTCATTGAGAAGGCTGATGGATTTGCTGGAGTCTTTCCAGGTAATGCCTCTCTATCGATTAGTCTGCAGTTTTGAGAGCTATTACATGTTTATCACATGATT
>JAVJIF010006085.1:0-66481 GCA_038442645.1 Agave tequilana | reverse complement strand
ATAAGTTAGTTATCATCAAAACTAAGGTGAAGGGCCTTTGGGCTAATAATACGAATGCAAGATACACTACGTTGAAGTTGATCTACATTATTTCAAGTGATTAAAATAAAAAATCATGTATTTTGAATACTTTTTGCCCATCCATTAAGTAGGCGCAAAATGAATGGACGAAATAGTGATTTGGTTAGTTTAATAGTATATAGTATTTGAAGCCTAGTAAAAATTGGCTTGTGAGGGTTTTTAAGTGTTTGGATCGTGATGAAATGGTCAGATAGAGATTTATATGTCTAAATACGTAAAGATCTAATCAATATGTTATTTTCGACCGTCCATTTGCGCCTACTTGATGGATAGGCAAAAAAATTTTCAACATACATGATTTTTGATTTTTAATCAACTGAAATAATGTAGATTAACTTCAACGGAGTGGATCTTGCATTCAGATATCGTAGAATTGTATTTTAATGGGAAGGATTCGGTCTCGAATTCTTTCAGAATAATACAAGTCTATATCTCCCGCTATATGTAAAGAGATATATGCCTTAAATGATATCGCGTTGATCTTGGGCAGGTTTCAGGCTACATGGGGCAGGTTGTGGGCATGTGCCCCCATACTAGACCCAAAATATTTCGGGTTAAAAGGGGATTATGCCCGATTGGGCAATGTGGTCCTTTGGGCGGGCCCCCAGCCCGAATTGTGTCGGGCCAGCCGGATTAGCCCGCGGACTAGTCCTGGCCTTTCTCACCCCACTTTCAGTCCCTGCGGAACCGGGTTCGGGTTCTTTGCTAACGGGCTTCACAGTCACCCTCTAACCCGCCCCCGCCACCCCCCACTCCGCTTCTTTTTCAGTAGCCACTCTCTAACCCAAAACCCTAAAGCGGTGGCCGAACTCAAAAATGAGAAGATGGGCGGATCTCATCACCCCCCGTAACTTCACCCACCCTCCTCCCCTCCTCTCTTCACTCGCCCCTCCTCCTCTTCCTCCTCCTGCGCCGTCCCCCAAACCCTAACCCCAGACGAATCTCCCATTCAAATCTCTAACACTAACACCAACAAAATCACTTCCCAACTCCACTCGATCCTCTCCAATCCCAACTGGTCCCAAAACCCTAGCCTGACCTCCTTGATTCCTTCGCTAACCCCCACGCACATCGCTAGTCTCTTCCAAACCCTCCCCTTAGACCCCAAAACCGCCCTGATTTCTTCGATTGGCTCTCCAAAAACCCTATTTTCCGTCACTCCGTCGAATCCCACGCCGCCCTCCTCAAACTCCTCGCCAAATCCAAGCTCCAGGGATCCGCTGAACGAATCAGGATCTCCATGCTCAAATCCTGCGGTTCGGTCGAAGAAACCATACTTGCTCTTAATTCCATCATGGATTCGGATCAGAGAAACCGGCATCCAAAGTTTAAGATTGTTCTGCGAAGGTATAACTCTCTTCTGGTTTTGCTTGCAAAGTTCTCTATGGTTGATGATATGCAGAGGGTCTACGGGGGGATGCTTAAAGATGGGATCTTGCCGAGTATTTTCACTTACAATATCATGATCAATGCTTGTTGTAAGCAGGGGAAGGTATCTGAAGCCAGTTTGTATTTGGGATCTTTGTTACGGGCAGCCTTCAGCCGAATACCTATACTTACAATTCTTTGATTTTGGGGTATTGTAGAGGGGGAGAGATTGATGAGGCTTTTCGGTTTTTCTTGTTGATGGGGCGGAAGGGTTGTCAGAAGGATGAGGTTACTTATACTATTTTGATTAAAGGGTTGTGTGATGCTGGTCGAATAGACGAGGCTCTGAGATTTCTTTCAGAGATGGAAAATGGTCCAAATTCCCATACATATACAGTTTTGATTGATGCACTATGTAAGAAGAATAGGTTTGAAGATGCTGAAGCAATGCTGAATGAGTTTGATAAGAAAGGGTTGGGTACCGATGTTGTTGTGTATAACTCTTTGATTGGTGGGTTTTGTAAGGCCGGAAAGATGGATTCTGCTTTTAAGGTTCTTGAATCTATGAAATCAAAAGGATGCAAACCAGATTCTTGGACTCATACTATGTTGGTGGATAGCCTTTGTAAAGAAGGTAGATTTAAGGATGCAGGAGAGTTGTTAAATGAGATTTGCAAGGGGGGTTTTGGTCTTGGGGCTGCTATCTACAATGCTCTCATTGACGGGTACTGTAAGAAGGGAAGGTTGATGCTGCTTTTGAGGTTTTGGAATTGATGGAGTCAAATGGGTGTAAGCCAGATGCTCAAACTTACAATGAGTTGATACATGGGCTTTGTTGCAAGAAGAAAGTACACAAGGCGATGGCTTTATTAAGTAAGATGTTTGAGATCGGATTATCTCCGGACAATATTACATATAATTCTTTAATTCATGGCCAGTGTAAGGACGGTGGTCTAGATACTGCCTTTAGATTACTTGAATTGATGCATGGTAATGGTCTGGCTCCGGATCAGCATACATATTCAATTCTAATAGATGCCCTCTGTAAGGAAGGAAGGATTGATGAAGCTTCCAAACTGTTTAGTTCTCTTGAGAAATGGGGCATAAAGGAAACAAGGTGATATATAATTCTATGATAAATGGGCAATGCAAGGCTGGGAAATTGATGCTGCTCATCTTATTCTTGAGAAGATGGTTTCAGAGGGCTGCTTACCAGATTCTTATACCTATACTGCTCTGCTTCAAGGCTTCTGTAGTGAAAAGAAACTTGACGAGGCATGTTGTTGTTTGATGTTATGATGCACAAGGAGTTGTACCTACAACTACTACTTATAATATCCTTATTGATAAGATGTTGAAAGAAGGGGATTTTAGACTTGCTGAGAAGACTCTGAACCAAATGGTTACTTCAGGTTGTCAACGTGATGCATGCTCATATACCATTTTCATTCATACCTATTGCTGTGAAGGTAGGGTAGAAGATGCAGAAAACCTTGTTGATGGAATGAGTAAAGATGGCATTCTCCCTGATCTGGTCACTTATAATGTCTTGATAGATGGTTGGGGGAAATGGGTTTGATTGACAAAGCTTTTCCTATTCTTAAGCGCATGTTTGATGCTGCATGTGAGCCTAATTACCGAACTTATTCTATTTTACTCAAACATCTGTCTAACAGGAGTCAGGTTGATAAAATGCGGGTCAGTGCTGCTGAAATTTGGAAAACAGTACAGATACATACAGTCTTGGGGCTTTTGGAGGAGATGCTGAGACGTGGTTTAACTCTTTGTGACAGCACTTATGATGCCCTTGTGACTGGATTTTGTAAACAATGCCGGTTAAAAGAAGCTAATTTGTTGCTTTTTCATATGAAAGAAAGTGGTTTATCCTTGACTGAAGGTGTCTACACCTCACTGATCTATTGTTGCTGCAAATTACGAATGTATGAGGAGGCATCAGGGTACTTGCATTCCATGGTTGCTGATGGTTATCAACCGGTAATTGGATCTTCCCAGCTCCTCATTTCTGGTCTCTGTGATGAAGGGAACCTTGAGAAGGCTATGTTAGTATTTTCTGATTTACTTGGAAGTGGACTTAATTATGACGAAATCACATGGAGAATTCTTATTGATGGCTTACTTAAAAAAGGCCATCTTGATGTATTCTATAAAATGATTTCTATCATGAGGGAAAGGCATTGTTATGTTAGTCCTCAAACTTATGCTTTGTTGATCAAGGAATATCCTGATGCGGTTAGTTGTTTGTACAGTGAGCCCAGGGCCTAATCTGCATTAGTGGCGGCATCTTATTAATCCAGATTATGCTGTCGCTTGGGGCATGCCTACTCCCACATGAATCAATTGAACATTGAGGTATTGGGAAGTCTAGCTTGACAAAATATTCTATTCTATTTGGTTTGTTTACTCTATTCTGCAGCAAATAACATTTGGATGATGTCATTGTTGTACCCGTCATCCAGAACCCACAAATTGACTTCTAAAGAAATAAATGGAATTTTCCAAGGGGTAGTTTTACTCACAAAAATGAAAAGGCCAAGCCTAAAGGTAGCAAATGATTCTTTATCCTCTTTTCTGTATTGATACATATCTCCTTGTGTGGATTTAAACACTCTATTCTGGTGTTCTTTTCTTGGGATTTTTTTTATATTAATATTGGCCTTCTTTATACCTTTGTTAATATTTTGGAAAGAAAGAAAGTCCTTTTGAACTGCCACCGTCACTTTCTCCCTGACTGGTGCCAAATGACTTCTGTTGCAGTGCCATGATTCACTGTGGTTGAACTGGTATGGGCGAGCCAAAAATGAGATGGATTCCTCATCAAATAACGCAATCAGAAGGCAATATTTCTGCGCTTATTCTTGGATGATTTCTGGGCTAGGGAAGGTTTTCTCTACAACCAAAGGATCCTTTTAACAGTAGGTGTGGCTCATTTGTCTCCCTAATTCCTCTCTTTGACTAAGATATACTTTGTTACTCATTAAAACTGATTACTGATGGATGGTAGATCCTTATACCTGACTTGTAGCACACATATTGATCTTGCATTTATACTAATTGATTGAAAGGTTAATCCTTAGATTAGAACTTCATACTGAGTGACCTGCGCCTATAGACTGAAACTGTTATGACACACTGTTGACTTAGTTATGGTGAGGACCCACTTAGACCTGTTCCATTCTATCAGTTATTTGCTTGTCTGAGTTGTCTCTATGCATTTATCTGTGAATGATATCTTACTACCACCGCATTGCAGTTAAAAAGTAGAATCTTTTTGTCTAGAAAACAATAATTGTGGTACAGGAAGTTTTCCAGATAGCAGCTGGTGGTCACTAGCAGCCAATGATAGCTAAAGGCATGTATCAGATACTGGGCTAGATTGTGGGCCGTGGGCCTGTAGCAAATGCTTTCAAACAATATATTAAACTTATAGTCCAATTAGTAATCATCATCCCATTTCGCATATTAAAAATGAATCTTTTAAGAAAATTGTATCTAGCATCAAACATGAACATATGCTGCAGTATGATATAATATTTTCAACCATGGCAGCCAAATTTTGAGTTATACAATTTATACAAAGTTTTCAGTTCTAAGATTTAATTCATGACATTGCTAACAGCCAGTGGCACCTAAAAAGATATTTGCTATCTAGAATTCGTAACAAACTACAAAATCATACCCAAATCGATAGTTGCAATGAAGTATCCAAGAAATCCATTGGTCAGATTTTCAAAGTTTGTATGAATTGTAAAACTTTGAAAACTATATCCACAAGAGATCACCACCAAAATGTAAGCACATATCGCATACTTGGCAGCCCTAATAGCCAACCTGCTTTAATTTTTATAGAGAGAGTGATTTTGATTTTGTACACCGTACACTGGGTTCTGTCCAATATGTTTGGATGTATTTTATATGAAAATACCACTTTGGTTTAAAATGTGGATATACAAGATTAATCTCCAATTCTTTAATTCGTAGCGGGATTAATTATTTTTCATACATTTCATGGAGAAATTTATACGAATAGGAAATACAGCCCAGTCATAACTAATTACAGACTGAGCTTGTAACAATCAAGTGTCTCCCTTCAGATGTTGAAGGATTGGGGTGAGTTTTGGGAAGTTCCAAGTCAAGTCTGAGCTATGAATTTCATTCCAAAAATAAAAAAAAGAGGAAAAAGAATCATAAAATGTCGCCAGCAACAAAATTTCAAATTTTATTATGTTCTCTACACATTGTTGAAAATGTAAATAGTAGTTTTTGAAATGAATGTTAAACCTATCTACTAAGGCCTCTTTTGTGTTTAACTCATCAACTAACCGGAGTTTGTATGTGTGTACAGTGTACCCATGTGAAAGGTAGTAGTATCTACGACTTTGGGTTATTTTTCATACTATTTAAAAATTTATATAAGACAATTTCATAGCTATCTTTCCAACTGTGCTTCTTTGCGTTAGTTCTACATAAAAAATAAGAGAATAGATAATTAGGTATTAGGTATCTAGAATTGGCTAACAATTGAATATGAATAAACTGGTTAGATCTTTTATTGAGTAGAGAATTTGGTAAATTTCAATATGGTTAGATTGGATACATTATTAACATATTGAATTTTACGTTGATGGAATTTTGAAATCCTAACTAAATTTAGATGTTAATTTGACATTTTTCTTCGATTTTGATTTCTATATTTTATTTATTTAAATTCTTTTATACTGTTAAATTATCATACTATTTAAATTATTTGTTTTGATACGATATCATATCTATCTATTATAATGTGTTTCTTCTACTATATATTTTCTAAAAAAAATGAGTTGTGAATTTACTGTTGACTTAATCAGCACATACAAATAGAAAGATTTGGGTAGATTACTTATGACTTGATATAGATAGATTTCAATAGAAATTTCACTATATTAAAATATTAAATTCTTCCTAGGACCTAAACACCCTTGTTAGGAATAAAAAGGGAAGAAGGAAGGAGGGAATAAATAATAACATTTCATATTTGATTTTAAGTGCATGTGCACACAAACACGTAATTGGAAGAATTAAGATTACAAAAGAGTTAACACCGCAGTGTGTGATTTGCAAGGAGGGTTGTAGGCATTCTAACTCTATCTATCCATTTTCCACCTCAGTTGCAATTGCTTTCTTTGTTTTAGTGAAAATTAATGAATTAAATAATTCTAATCGGATATTAGATTAAAAAAACAGAACAACTCTGATAGAAGATGACTAGTTAATCCACTTGAGGGGGGGGGGACACATGTTTGTAGAATGTTGAGTGATTTTTGCATATTTTGCATCAGTTCCTCATCACGAAGAAGAAACCTCTCTTGCACTTTGCATTTTGATTCCTCAAACCTTTCTCTACATCCCTAATTCAAATATCATCTTAAAAATCTGCAACAGAAACTAAATCCTCTACTAAGGGGCCTCCTAATTCGAAGTGATGCACCTTTCAATTGAAAACAATCAGCAGAATATCAGAGGAAAATTAGGGGAAATCTGTGAAGAGGTTGCGATTGCAGCTTTTACATTAAAGGCCTTGCAAATAATAAACTTGGATTAAGACTTGCACAGGTTTTGGAGGAGATGAAGGGAAGTATCCTCCCTTGGAGCTTCCGGGGAGATGTCTAATTCAGCTAGGGTTTTTAATGGTGTGTTTTCTTTCCTTTGCCTCCACATGACAACATTATCTTTTTGAATTTTTCCTGACCCAATCCAAACAGGAATCTAACCCAATTTGAGGCCTTTTTGAATTGCTGAAGAACATCATCTAGTGTTTCATCAAGAATGAAATTATCTAGTGGTTTGGTATCTTCATTGTATTCTAGGATTTGGATTTCTGATTTTTAGGTCAGTGTGCAATTTCTTTGGCAGCTCATACAGATTTTATATATGTATTGATTCCATAATATTTCCTCTCTAATGCAGTTTAGAGAAAAACTGAGTATTAAAGAGATGGCTGTTTAAAGACGGAACATGTTTTCTTTCAGAATTAGATTTTGATTGGTTTTAGTGAATAAATTATCTTGTTACTCAAATCTAATGAAATATATTCATTAGATCTTTATTCATTGCATCTACACTTTAGTCATGCTTGTTATGAAGCTATATTTTTAATACCCTGTTTGAATAATTGGCTTTTGGGAGTAAATATAGTTGTTAAAAGAATGAATTTTCCTAATGCATCTCATTCAATTTTTTGAACCTTTAAGAGAAGATGTCAATGATTCCGCATGCGATCTTCTTAATATGTTGAGGATTATGATTTTTCTTTAGTGATGAGTGCTTGAACTCAAAGACAATTAATTCCTAAGTTATGAAATTTTCGGTTGGAGATTAAAACCTAGCAAATACCTAAGGAATACTATACTGGCGGTGACTAAAAAAATTATTGAAAAACTTATCCTCTTCTCATGATATGAGTTTTATGAAGTTTAAGAAAGGAGTGAAATCACCTAGATGGGGGGGGGGTGAATAGGTGACTAGCTAATCTAATGATGAATTAATGTGAAATTAAAACTATTTATGCAAACTAAAAACTATTATGCTAAACACACCAAGTATAACATAAAAGTGTAGCCGAATTCCCGGTGAAGGGCTCTGGACTATCTCCTCAAGATTCCTCTAGATCGAGTTGAGGTGCCGCTATGGTTTTCTTGGTTGAATACAAGTGTGAGCAAACAATCCCAAGCATATATCAATTTAAGCACAAGATATATCAAGCATATAAAGATAAAAACAATGTAAGCATGTAAGATATAAACACAAGTGAGAGATAGAGAGAGAGCAATCGCAAACACGGGAGATTTGTTTTGAGGTTCGAGCACCCTTACTTTACGTCCCCGCTTTCAACACTATGAAGGATTTTCACTAAAAAATCGATCCCACCGGATCACTCGGTGCCGCAACACCTATAACGAGTTCACACTAGAACTCCTTGGACTCACTAGTCCCTCTCTTGTTCCCGCAAGAACTACACACCGCAAGCACACTAGCTTACCGAGGCCGCACCTCTACACCGATCTCTCACTAGAACTCGAAACAACGCGAACCCGCAAGTCCGCCTCCTCAAATACAAGAATGAACACTTTGGTGATCTAAACACTTTGATCACCTAAAAACACTCTCACAACAACTTTCTTATAAGATAGATATAGCAATGGAAAGCTCAAGAATGTGTGAGAAAACTAGGATTGATTTGGTGGTGAAAAACTCAAGAAATCACTTTTGAAAAACTCTCCTTTTGATTCGGAAATATTGGCTCTAAAACATGTGGAAAAACCACTGAGATAGGTAAAAACTAGCCCAAAAACTTTCTTCAAATCTTGTAGAAAACAGTCCAAGGGAAGCCCCTTTTATAGGCTCCCCAAAATATGGCTGTTGGAGGCCAACTCAGCAGATTGGTCTGCTGTCGGTCTACCGGCCAACGGTCAGATTTCTGACCGTTGTGCCAGTGGTCGATCGGACGGTCGACCGTGGCCTGGATACAGAGAGCAGAAGCTCTCTGCCGGTCGACCGCCCGATCGACCGGGACCAGTTCCAGAGAGCAGAGTTTTCTGGCGGTCGACCGGCCCTCCAGCCAAACAAAACCGTGCACGTTTGTGCACGTCGGTCGACCGCACGCCCGGTCGACCGACCTCTGGCTCGGTCTACGGCAGAAGGCCAGAAAAACATTTTTTAGGGATTGAAAACTCAGTCTTTTTACCTTCAATAAAATCTCATAAATTCTACAAAAATAAGTTCGTTGATATACTTTGATATACAAACATGTTTGAGTAAAAATCAAAACATGTTACAAACATTTTGAACTATTTTTGTAATATAGAATTTTTGCCTGAAACAAAAACCTGTATTTTTCAAAATTGATTTTTCCAAAACTTCTCCAAATACAAAAACAAGATATTCTAAACACTTTTAAAGCTTAGTGTGTATGGATATGATCCACTACACATATATGATGAAATATCTAAGTTTTTGACTTTAAGCTCTAAATTAAGTTTTGATAAAACACATGTATATTTCTAAGCTTAAAAACCAAACTGGTATTTTTTAAAACGAAAACTCTTTTATGAAAACACATATAAATCTTGTGTGTATGTATGTGTACTTGAGCAATCCACCAACTAATTTATTCTTTACATTTTATCTAAAAACAAAATCTTGACACTTACGAACATGACACAAGTCTTCTTGGAAATCTTCTTCTCCTTGACTTGGTTCAAATCTTGATCCAATGAGCTAGACTCCTCTTGAGTACTTGATGCAGTCTTGATGCGCGAGCTCTTGAATCAACATGTGTTAGCTCCAAAACTTTGACTTTAAATCCTTTGTTAAAGCTAAACACCAATTAAGATCTTGATCAAATATCATACTAATTAAACACAAGATCATTAGTACTATAATTACATGAGTTAATCATCATCAAAACTAGAGTGATGGGCCTTTGGGCCAACAATCTCCCCCTTTTTGATGATGACAAAACTCATGGAGTTATATATGCATGGATTAAAGTTAAGCTTCATAGAAGCTCCTCCTTAGCTCATGCATAATAATAAACAAATAGATATTCAATGAAGTGCATAAAACTAAACAAATATATATGCATAAACAAGGTGAGAGAAACATGCATAAATCAAAAATTCTTCTCCCAGAAAACTTTCTCCCCCTTTTTGTATAAACTTTCAAAATCCTTCTCCCTTTCTTTTTATAAAGATAGAACATGCATAAACTTAATTTCTAAATATGCATATATAAACTCAAAATCATTCTCCCCCTTTTTGTCAATCATCAACAAAGAGGTGAAAAACAAATCAACAATAAGGATATATATGCGATATACATTCTTGAAGAGGAAGTCGTTAAGTTAGCTCTTCTGCATACATGCATTACATGAAGAAGGGATGACAAAACCCTAACTCACATAAAGCATAATATACAATGCATAAGTGGAGATGTTAAGCTCCCCCTACACACGTGTACCACATAAAGAAGAGATGTCAAGCTCCTCAATATAAGATACACTCAACATGAATCTATATATAGAAGAGATGTTAAGCTCCCCTTGCATATAGGCAATACATATCAAAACTTTTTTTTAAAAATCACTTTAAAGACAAATTTTGAATTTTCTTAAATCAAATTTTGATATACCACTTGTAAGTAAACAAATTTTAAGATATCACAAGATTTTTAATACCAATTGAAATTGAAATTTTTTGATACCAATTGAAATTGAAACATTTGTAAATTTTGATACCAATGAGAGTAAAATATTTTATATTTTGATATCAATTGAAATATATGATAAATTTTGATACCAAATAAAAGGTAAAGCATTTTTGATACCAATATGAAATCGAAACCAAATTGAAACCGAAACATATAGATACCAATTGAAGTATATTGTAAATTTTGATATCAATTAAAAGGTAAACTATGAAGTATATTTTGATATCAATTGAAATACCAATTGAAAATAATGCATAAGCTTATTAAAATATCAATTGAGATACCAATTGAAATCAAGATTTAAGTCAAGCTTAGTATAAACATAATTTGTGCTTTAAATATATAAGGATATTGTAAATTAAGCACAATCAATCATATATATGTATGAAAATGAAAATACCAATTGAAATTGATATTATTTGAAATTTGAAGCATACATATATAAGAAAACATATATGAGTATACAAAAATAGAATTTCATGAAGTTTATGTGTATTACTCATAACTATCCATCCTAATCATGCACATGTTAAAAAGATTTTCAATAAGGCTCACAAGGCATGGTCGCCCATCCATCCGCCCTTTGGTTGGTAGGGTTTTTCAAAAATAAGAGTTTGAAAATAGTTATATTTTGAAAACACTACCAAATGAAGAATAAATAACTAGTTAAAGTAGTTTTTGAAAACTAGTTAAAGATCCTTCAAACACGAAAACAAAACATATATATCTCATGAATCATACAAATATACAAAAGTTAACACTCGAAATCTATAAAGTTCAAAAATGTGCTCATGAAATAAAATCATGAGTAAACAAAAATAATGTGAGTGTACAAAGGTTATATGTGATTTGCATAATCATGAAAAATAGTCAACGAGGCTCAAAATGTCAAACATATGAAAATCATAAAAATTCATTTTTCATCTAAAAACAAATTTCAAGGTATATGTATGATTTATCAAAACTAACAATACACATACATATCCTAAACATAAAAGAGTATGAAATAATTTGCATGAAGGTAAGAGACTCAAGGGTATACATGTATATTTATTAGTTTTAGACAAGAATAACATATACATGAAGCTAAACATGCACAAAAATAGGCAAAACAAGTATAAATGAAGGAATCATCAAACTAGGTTATACATGTACATGTAATGAGTACAATTGAGCAATGGAGTACAAACATATAAGAATCAAATGTTGCTCACTGCTTGTACAAATATAAACACAAGTTTTAATGAAAGATACATCTAAACAAGCATTCACCTCATGAAGCATAAACACAAAACACGAACATGCTAAAAATCATTAATGTAAAAGCATGTAAATAAAATAGGAGTTTAGAAATAGTTACCAAAATCATTATGACACATCTCTATATCTCCAAACCATGGTGGTCCGCCCATCAAACTTCCTTGATAGTGATGCATCAATTTGTATGTCCGTCTAGTCCATGCATCCACCACCAAGACACCAATTTTCTCACGTCATGTGAGCCCACACCTACATCAAATACAAGAGGTGGGGACTTTGGTACCCATTTTCTTTTGGGTCCACGGGGGTTAGTATTATTTGGAGCCCAAACATTTTTATTAGCAAAATTAATAGAATTTACCTTATTTTAACAAAAATTTTGCTAAATGGCTTTTGCGGCCGCAATGTGTACACTTGTACACTCTAGTATGCACATGAGAATGAGTGTGATCATGATGTGCAAAGTGTGCATATGTGTGCCGTGGGTGATGTGCATGTACATGTGCAGCTTGTTTCTTTTGAAACAAGGTTTTCAATCTATTATGATTAAATGTACAATTGCTCAAAGTTGAGCTCAAACAATCTATTCTATTTTTCAAAAATTGAATTATTTTTATCAATAGTAGCATGAAAAGTATGGTGAGAATGAGAATCAACCCTCTTTTTCTTTTTAGAAATCTTTTCCTTTTCTTTTAAAACAAATTTTCTTTTCAAAGAGTTGTTTTCGTCCAAAATAATTTCTTTTTCTTTTTCCACCGAAATGATTTTATTTTTCAAAAAAGTATTTCCTTCACAAAGATCATTTAATTTAGAAGACAAGGAAACATTCTCATTTTTCAAAAATTCGTTATCTTTTGAAATGTATTCCAATTTATTTTGAAAAGAATCTTTTTCTTTTAACATGGAATCAAATTATTTTTCAATTTCTTATTATCCTTTTTAAGCAAGTCATATTTTTCAAGAAGTTGTTGACAAAAAGATTCAAGCTCATCATAAGACATGTCAATATCTTCTTCTAGCTCGGATTCAGAGTTTACCTCAAGGGGGTTATCCCCTTGGACCATGTAGCACAAGTTGGAAGTATCACTTCCATCATTCGAGTCACTCCCTGCATAATATTGCTTTTCTTCATCAAGAGAGACTATAGTATTCCATACTACACAAGCCGAATCAAAGTTAGAAACTCTAGATAAATATTCATCATTTAGGGTTGATTTTAGAGCATGGATGGCTTTTGCATTAGCCTCAAGATATTTGCCATTTAAACAATATGAATTTTTAATAGTGACAAAATAGACATGAATACCTAGGGCTTTGAGGTACAAAGACATCTTAACTTTTCAAGTTTGGATGTTAAGAATATCAAACATGGGAGGTGACATGAAATCCATGCGTGTGTATAAATATTGTGATTAGCTAAAAATGAGGATCTTTAACTCTAGGTTATTAGACCCAAATCAAAAGTACTAAGCTCTGATACCAATTGAAATAACCTAGAGGGGGGTGAATAGGTGACTAGCTAATCTAATGATGAATTAATACGGAATTAAAACTATTTATGCAAACTAAAAACTATTATGCTAAACACACCAAGTATAACACAAGAGTATAGCTGAATTCCCAGTGAAGGGTTCTGGACTATCTCCTCAAGATTCCTCTAGATAAGATTTGAGGTGCTGCTATGGCTCTCTTGGTTGAATACAAGTGTGAGCAAACAATCCCAAACATATATCAATTTAAGCATAAGATATATCAAGCATATAAAGATAAAAGCAATGTAAGCATGCAAGATATAAATACAAGTGAGAGATAGAGAGAGAGCAATCGCAAACACGGGAGATTTGTTTCGAGGTTCGAGCACCCTTGCTCTACGTCTCCGCTTTCAACACTATGAAGGATTTTCACTAAAAAATCGATTCCATTGGATCACTCGGTGACGCAACACCTACAACGAGTTCACACTATAACTCTTTGGACTCACTAGTTCCTCTCTTGTTTCCACAAGAACTACACACCGCAAGCACACTAGCTTGCCGAGGTCGCACCTCTACACCGAGCTCTCACTAGAACTCGAAACAACGCGAACCCGCAAGTCCGCCTCCTCAAATACAAGAATGAACACTTTGGTGATCTAAACACTTTGATCACCTAAAAACACTCTCACAACAACTCTCCTATAAGATAGATATAGCAATGGAAAGCTTAAGAATGTGTGAGAAAATTAGGATTGATTTGGTGGTGAAAAACTCAAGAAATCACTTTTGAAAAACTCTTGATAAACTCTCCTTTTGATTTGGAAATATTGGCTCTAAAGCATGTGGAAAAAACCAATGAGATAGGTAGGAAAAATGAGCCCAAAAACTCTTTTCAAATCTTGTAGAAAACAGTCCAAGGGAAGCCCCTTTTATAGGCTCCCAAAATATGGCCGTTGGAGGCCAACTCAGCAGATTGGTCTGCTGTCGGTCGACCGGACAACTGTCAGATTTCTGACCGTTGTGCCAGCGGTCGACCGGGCGGTCGACCTTAGCCTGGATACAGAGAGCAGAAGCTCTCTGCCGGTCGATCGCCCGGTCGACCGGGGCCAGTTCCAGAGAGTAGAGCTCTCTGGCGGTCGACCGGGTCGGTCGATCGGCCCTCCAGCCAAACAAAGCCGTGCACGTTTGTGCACGTCGGTCGACCGGCAGAAGGCCAGAAAAACATTTTTTAGGGATTGAAAACTCGGTCTTTTTACCTTCAATAAAATCCCATAAATTCTCATAAATTCTATAAAAATAAGTTCATTGATATACTTTGATATACAAACATATTTGAGTAAAAATCAAAATATGTTACAAACATTTTGAACTATTTTTGTAATATAGAAGTTTTGCCTGAAACAAAAACCTGTATTTTCTAAAATTGATTTTTTTAAAACTTCTCCAAATACAAAAACAAGATATTCTAAACACTTTTAAAGCTTAGTGTGTATGGATATGATCCACTACACATATATGATGAAATATCTAGGTTTTTGACTTTAAGCTCTAAATTAAGTTTTGATAAAACATATGTATATTTCTAAGCTTAAAAACCAAACCGGTATTTTTCAAAACGAAAACTCTTTTATGAAAACACATATAAATCTTGTGTGTGAGTGTATGTGTACTTGAGCAATCCACCAACTAATTTATCCTTTACATTTTATCTAAAAACAAAATCTTGACACTTACAAACATGACACAAGTCTTTTTTGGAAATCTTCTTCTCCTTCTTGACTTGGTCCAAACCTTTATCCAATGAGCTAGACTCCTCTTGAGTACTTGATGCAGTTTTGATGCGTGAGCTCTTGAATCAACATGTGCTAGCTCCAAAACTTTGACTTTAAATCCTTTGTTGAAGCTAAACACCAACTAAGATCTTGATAAAATATCTGATACTAATTAAATACAAGATCATTAGTACTATAACTACATGAGTTAATCATCATCAAAACTAGAGTGATGGGCCTACTATTTATTTCACCCCAGAAATTTTGGGGAGTTCTGCAAGTTGCATGGTATTGCTTCAAAATTCCTCTGTTGGCTAGGTAAAAAGCCATTTGTAGATTACGCACACCGTTGACACCTACACCATGAAGACCTTGAGGGGTGGGAAAGATTTCAATAATACAAGAAAAATCTCTATTGAGAAGTGAGGAGAAAATGTTGCTCGCTAACATCAAATACATAGAAACTATGATGGGCTTGATAGCTCAACATGGCCCATTTGGTCCTACAGGTATTGTTAAGAATAGGAAACATGAAGGCAGTCACCTAAATGCCAACACTTTCAAGTCGTTAATTGGGTTTGTACATAGCAAGAAAGGCCGAAAGCTAAAAGAAGTCACGAAAATTCTATGAAATTATAGCGGAGTCCTCCATTTTACACTAATAACTCTATCTTGTTTAATGTGCAAACTATATTTTACTTAATATAATTAAGATTTGGTAGATTAAACTTATCAATTCAAGACTTACAAGAATAAGAGGGGTCTGCATGATAAAAATCATGATTAGATGTACTTTAGCTCTTGAAACCCCTAAAAGCGACAAAAATAGAAAGCATTTTAGAATCTAGGCTATGATGTGTGAATCAAAGCATAAATTTTATACGCTCGGTTTCTTGAAAGGACATTGAGAAGAAAAGTATAGCCCTTATATGTTATATTACTTCGTTACCTCTGTGATAAAATATTTTCAGTGGTTGGTTTAAAAGAAGTTGTGCTGTTTGAATGATGATGAGACCCCTTCCCTCCACGTCTGAGATGAGGAGTAAAGCTTAAATATTGTCCACCTTGCAATCCAGTCTCAAGGCCAAAAGTACTATTACAACTGAATCAACTTCCATCCGTGGATAAATAATAATTCAAGTATAGGATCAAGAGAGAGCTTCACTGTTATTTTTTATTTTATTTTATTTATTACTGAAGTTTTCATATGACAGATATGAACTGGTTACAACCTATGCATTATTTTGCCTTATCTAACTTGTTTATTTATTTATTTGGGATAAAACTAATATGTTCTATATAAGCTTAAATACCTGTTTCGTGTCTATTAAGCTAAAATAATAAAAGAATCATCTGTTAATATTTGGATGCTGCCAAGTTTTCCTGTTTATATGTTTGTGATTATCATTGTTAGCCCAATGTTTAATAGGACAACATGCAAAATAGGTTGTTGCCAAGAGGACCTTATCGTCCATGATGTAGCTCAATATTAAGATGTCAAAAATCCATAAAATTTGTTGGATGCGTAGAAGTCAGCATTGAGATATTGTGTTGTGCAAGTACTGTCTTCTAAAAATGCTTAACAATGATCTTGTATGAGGATAAGATGCCAATATGCTTGCTACGTTGTGCCCAAGCTATAAACTTTGGCAGTATGATCAATGTAATTAATCTAATCTTCAAAGGAAACACGCAAAGTAGGAAAGAAAAGAAAACCTTCACTATTAGATAGAGATGTATATATATCATTTTGCAATCTGTCATGAGAACTCAAAACAAATTGGGGGGCCGCCTTCAAAAGAGTCGTCATTATCCATCAATAACCTCTGAAGACCAAATAACCAATAATAGAGAGGATTCCCAATCAACAGTCAGATAAGAGTAGGGATGTAAACAAAGACATCAATTCACACCAATGTACAGAAGAGGAGGAGAAAGCGCATTTTAACTTGAACTGGGAATTTGGATACTGGGTTTCATTTATAATTCAAGTGAATTCCATAGTTCCATGGGTATAATTTATTCTCCTTGCTGTATGGCCTTTGCTATTTGACTGGAGCAGATGATCTTACAAGACACAGAAGTTTCTTGTTATATTTATTGTTACTACTCCCAGTTCAAACCTGCTACTTGTTAAAGTCTTCTTGTATTTTTCTGAGGTACTAGTGTTTGGACCAACTTCAAATATTTGGTAGGGAAAAACAATCAATAAAAGCTATAATAATTGCTGTTCCTTTTTTTGTGAAGTCATTAATGTTCCTTGTTAGAAACAGTTTGCAATTAAACTTTATTTCTGTGCAAGTCATACATGGGGGCCGATGAGAGTTAACCTGATTTTGTTGAAGCAACCCATCTGAAACTAGCCCGTTCCTATTTGAGTCTACATGGTGGCATTTTCCTATAATGGTTTTCTTTTCAGTGTTTCCAACAATGAAGCAGCAGTTACCGCAACAACTATTGGTGTCGGTCACTGCATTCTCTTGAAGATTTGACGAGAAAAACTCAAAATGGCAACTGTCAAATGCATGTAATTTTTTTTTTAAAATTCTTATCCATGGCAAAACTCAAAAGTATTCACAAATGTCTAATGTAGTACACGAGAGTTAGCTCACCCGAACTAATTGACAATACGATGATGGCGACCAAGGAAAGGTCTTAGGCTGTTGCAGGCTGCCATTTCCTTCAATTTTCCAGATTTCTGTCGACTTCTGTGTGTTGAAATCATAAGAAACAATCTTCTTTCCTTAGCGTAACAACCAGCGTTGAGTGATCTGCGGAAGACAGGAACCAAGCTGCAGTTATACAATCGGAGTCCATGGATCATCTGACCCAACGAAGCATGCATGCCAAACTTTGCTATGAGACTCTTCTGGTAATCTTGAATGAACCTCTGTGAGCGTGTCATCATTTAGCCTGACAGTTTTTTGCAGTTTCAGTTTCAGAGCACAAGCTAACCATTGCTTGATTGGTACCCAAGCTATTGCCCTGAAATATCATAAGATGAGGCAAAATTTAAGCATCTCAATCAATCATCTTCAATAATTTGACTAGAGAGCATATATATTTTGTTGATTGATGGTTTCTACTTTTTTTTCCCCCATATGATGAAATACATTGCCTGCTAGGTTTTGAATTCTCTCTTTAATCAAAATCTAATCAAAATTCTAATTTGAATCTTCAATCTGAGAAGTGGATTCTCTCTTCCTAAAAGAATCCCAATTAGGTTTTCTTTCGATAAAGTGAATCTATTTTTGTTCTAGTTGATGGACGCTCACAGGGGAAAGTCACTCATCAATAAAAGATCAACTGCTCCATATTTTTTTTTTCCCCCATAAAAAAGAACATATCTTAGTTTGATGGAAACTCAAATAATTGTATGTACCCAAAAAAATTCACCCATCTATTTTGTAAGTTTGTTTAAATGCAACCCGTTATTCAAAATAAAATATGTTCTGAAAACTTATTGGTCTTGCCGTCATAAAGCCAAGTTGAAATACAACCTTTAATATTTAATTTATATTCTCAAATAATTTTGTATAGCCTATTAATGAAGTAATTAAACATTTAAGTAAATAGACACAATAAATGCGATATAAAAATATTTGAAAGCTACTAAAGATTGAAGTCACATAATGACATTCAATGAGAGAGTTTCAATAGGATATGATATTATTTATGCTATTATAAAAAGCACCAATTGGAATATTCTAAGAAAATTCTATCTGTCAGTTTTGACCAATATAAAATTTTATTTATGGTTACAATAAAACTTTAGAGATATAACTTTAAAACAAAGTTGTTTAGGTAATTTAAAAAAAAGATTTTCTCTTTCATTCCCTGTTGCCCCTCTCATTTCCATTTCTCTCTCTCTCTCTCTCTCTCTCAAATTTATTTCTCTTTTTTATCTAAATTAACTAAATATCTATCTCTATCTATATCTGCCTATTTAAAACAACCAACTCACCAACAACTTTCTTTATATATATTTGAAACTGTTGAATACAACTACTATTTCTCATCACATCTCATCTCAGCTCAGCTCACTTATAATCTAGGAAGCTAAATATCTCTCTATATCTTTTTTATCTCTATTTGAAAACCCCTTCTCACAGTTAAATTGAAGCCATTGATAATTGATAGAATGATAGATTTTTTTTTTTGAAGCAGAAAAAGTAGAGCGGGAAGCTCTACTTCAAAATATATAACCACCAAGACGTGTGTATGTACAAATAGCAGCAACAAAAAGAAACCATCCTAAAACCATCTGCGAACTATATGCAGTTTGACCTTCCCTCAGCTTAGGCGTCCATGAGGATGAGGAGCGAACAATGACGTCACTCATCGCGCAACATAGATACCCATGAAGCTAGTCGTATAGATGATCCTAAGAAAATCCCAAAGAAAATGCTTCTACACCCACAAAGAAAAGGGAGTACAAAAATTTCAAAAGCTTTACACAAAAAGACAACTTGAGTCTCTGTAAACTGTCCACCAAACGAAGCTTCAAAAACTCCATTTATCAAACTGAATTTGCCCCAATGTCCAGCTGGTCAAGAAGCATGCCATCCATCTGCATAATTGGTGAATAACTCAACGGCAGTCATAGTGGCCTCCCACCTTTCCTTTGATGCAGGGCCTAACCAGAAGTGAACAATGAAAATAGAATCAGAAAAAATCAAAGTATAATCTCTTGATTTATTCTGAAAACTTCTTTGATTTCTTTCCTTCCAAAGCAACCGACACACATCAATGAATAATAATTCCCTTTAGTTGGCTCTCCCTTTTGTTTAATGTTGGGTTTTTGATGTAGCAGTGGAGAGTGATTCTTGTTCTCTGTTGACGAATCGAACCGGAAGCTTGATCTTCGGATCTTCTTTCTCTCGTTGTAAGCACACTGGTAAAATATAAATAAACCTTAATCAGTAGCTAAAATCTCAAAGAGATTATAGAAACACAACTTGAACTCAGTAAGTTTATAGAGTTTTCTCCTCCAACACAATGTGTGTTCAACAGTTTTGTGCTTAGTTTTCAGCTTTTTGTAGTTATTCAGCTTCAAGCATCAAGCATGCCTTTTATGGATTCTCCTCCTCTAGCCTATGGCTTCTAGGGTTCCTCCTCCAAAACTCCCCCCTTTTCTTATAGCTATTCATAGCTATTTATAGAGGATTTTAGGGTGTAACCAACCCTTTAAATCTCTCCATAATTGGGAGGGGATAACCAACTCCTTGAATCACGCCATAATGAGAAGTTATTCTCCATTATGTGAAGAGAAAATGGGGCGTAACTGCTCAAGTTCGTGACTGTCAGTTATAGCAGAAACAAGGACCTTGCTCTGATGTTGAGACGCGAAGTTGACATGCTCGAGTTTGTGTTGGAACGCGGAGCTCGCATTGAAGTTGAAACACAAAGCTTCTCAGGCTTGCATTTGTGTTGAGACGCGAAGCTACACAAGCTCGTGTTTTAATGTTGAAACGCGACCCTGAGGTCTGTGTCTCAAAGAATAATATGACCATCGCATTTGACAGAGACTGCGAGGTTCGCGTCTGAGGCTGGAATGTAACCTCTGCATTTGATAAAGGTCGCGAGGTCCGCGTTTGGGTTGAGACGCGACCTTCGTGTTTGGCATGAGGTCCGCGTCTGAGGCTGGTGTTGGCCCAAGGTTACAATCATCGGTTTCTTGTTTTGATGATAACAAAGCATGTGTAGTTATTTAATACTAATCAAGTTCAAGTGTTTAAGTGTGTTTCAGGGTTCAAGAAGATTTAATGTGTTTCTTCCTCTAAAAAAAAGTGTTGAAGACTCAAGAGTATTCAAGTATGGGATTGGAGCTCAAGACACTCGACGTCGCTATTGGAGAAGCCCGCTTGAAGACACTTGTAGTCACCAAGAACCTTGTAAGAAAATAATATGTAAAAGTATAGAATATAGATTTGATGTTCAAGAAGTTACACACACAAAAATACACGTTTTATAAAATACAAGTTTTTATTATATTGGTATTTACATGTTAGGTACTTGATACATGTTTTCAATTTTCTTAAAATTTTATATCTTGTTTAAAACATATATTTCATTGTCTATACATTACTTTATCTCTTAAAAATCAATACAAAATATTTTAAAAATAGTTTGCATTTCAAAAACAGTCAGAAAATATGTTTTGGCCCAGCTCGGTCGACCGTAGCCTATTATTAGGCCAAGACGGTCGACCAAGCGGTTGACCGATCCTCTGACAGGGATTGTGCATGTTGTGCATGTTAGTCGGTCGACTTACCGGTCGACCGCTAACCCCAGCGGTCGACTGATAGATCCACCGACTGGCTCAACCAAATATTTTATTTGGGGTCGTCGACCAAGCGATCGATCAACAGAGAGTTAAAACTCTCTGTGCCTTGGGGGCAGTTGACTGGGCGGTCGATCGACAACCTTAACAGTTAGAAATCTGACCGTTGGCAGGTCTACTGGGCGGTCGACCGACAGGCCAGTTTGGCCTAGTTTTGAGCCCCAACGGCTAGTTTTCTGAACCCATATATATATATGGGTTCTCTTGGACAGTTTTCAAAAAGATTTTAAATAAGTTTTCAAGAGTCATTTTGCTTACTTTATGAAGAGTTTTTAAACAAGTTTTAGTGCTAAAATTGTTTATCTTTATTTAGTTTTAAAGTTTTGAAAAATCAAAGAAAAACAAGTTTTGGGAAATCTAGTTTATAGTTTTCATTTCTATATCTTTCAAGAGTTTTTCTCAAGTATTTTTCTTTGTGTTGTCTTTTTTCAAAAACTTTGTTCACTCACATACTTGACTTTTTCATTGCAAATCTATCCTCTAGGATCTTGTATTGTGAGAGGTGTTTTGTTTGTGGTCTTTTGAGATCACCAAGTTTTGTTTGTGGTCTAATTGATCACCAAGTTGTAATCTTTCTTTGCTTTGTGCCTGGCTTTGTGCCTACCCTCCTGTGTAGAGGTATGAGAGAGATGGAGTTGTGTACTCCTTGTTTGTATTATTGTAATTCCTTAGTGGAGGTCCCTTTATGGAAGGTCCTTAATGGACATAGTGAAAATCCTTCTGTGTGAAGGCGGGGACGTAGAGCAGTGGCTCAAATCGCGAAACATATCCTTGTGTTTGCGTTTGGATCTCTTTCTCAACTCTAAACTCTCTTGTTATCTTGCATTGTTATTCTTGCTCATATTTATGTATGCTTGATATAATTTGTATGCTTACACTGAAAGTGCTCTAAAGCCAATTGAAAGCACACCTAGAGGGGGGGTGAATAGGTGTACTTGCTAATCTAGAAACTAAATGCGCTAAATGCGGAAGCTAATGCAAATATTGCAATCACACTTAATACAACCAGCAAGTGTAGCCGAATTCCCTGTGAAGGGCTCTGGACTAACTCTTCTTGATTCCCCTAAATATGGGTTGAGGTGCTATGTGAAGCTCTTGTGGTTAAGTATAAGTGAGGCACACACACAAGCAATCCAAGCATATAATGAATAAGCAATATGAATCAATGCAAGGACAACACAAGCAAATATGATATGATGCTAAGAATGATGCTTTGCACAAATGTAAAGAGAGAGAGTTAGAGATAATGGATCAAACGCAAACACAAAGATATGTTTCGAGGTTCGAGCCCCTAGCTCTACATCCCCGCCTACACCACCGTGTAGGATTTCTAATCCACTATCTCCCACCGAGGGAACCTCTACCGAAGAGGATTTGTTACAACAATGGAGTACCGAACTCCTCTCTCAAACACCGCCTCACAACCGAGGGGTAGACCCGTAGCCAAACAACAACCAACACCTCTACCGAAGAGGGTTTACAATCCAAACTCCACCTCTCACTAGAGGGAGCAAACCACAAGCCTCAACCTCTACCAAAGAGGGAGCAAACCAAACCTCAACCTCTACCAAAGAGGGAGCACCCAACAATGAAAAGGGTTTACAACTTGGTGGTATCTTTCAACCACAAACAATCTCTCTTTCTTTTCTCTTTTTCCACAAACAAAGATCCTAAATAGATTAGGATAGGTGATAGCTCAAGTGTGGAAAACTAGGTGTTTGGAAAACAAAACTCAAAGAAAAATACTTGGGAAAACTCTTGTAAAAGATAGAAAATGAAAGCCAAGACAAATCTCCCAAAATTCTCTTTTCTTTGATTTTTTTCAAAAACCTAAAACAAATAAGATTAGAAGTTTAAAGCCCAAAAACACTTTTGAAAACTTGTTTTAAACTCTGGGGAAACTGAAATTTTTCTCTTGTAAAAACCTTGGCCAAAATCCCAAAGAATTGGGGTTTATATAGGCCAAAACAGAAACTAGCCGTTAGGCTGATCTGGCAGCCTGACAGGCTACCGGTCGGCCGGCCCGGCCGACCGCCAACGGTCAGAAATGTGACCGTTGGGGCAACCCGGTCGACCGCCCGGTCGACCCAAACAAACAGAGAGCACTGCTCTCAGGTTCGGTCGGCCGCCCGGCCGACCGTCCCTGTGGCTGCCAAACGTGCACAGGCTTGTGCACGTCGGTCGACCGCACGGGTCGACCGGCCTATGGTTCGGTCGACCCATGCGGTCGGCCGAACTGGCCTGACAGACACAGTTCTAGGACAGAAACATGTGTTTAAAATATTTCTAAAAATCTTTTATCTCTTGTAAAAATACCTAAAAATAGTTTTATCATTTTGCATTGATATATAAACATGTTATAAAAAGTTTGGCTCAAATATCAATCAATATGAACTATTTTTGTGTCTTATCATTTTTACCAAAAACCAAAACTTGTATATATTTTTTTTATCAAACTTTGATTTTTCTATACATGAATAGGATAGTCAAAGTAAGTTTGTATAAGTCATGTAAGCATGCATGTATAACTAGAATACATCTATTATACATATAAACCATGTAAACTTATTTTGATTAACTATTCATGAAAACCAAAAACCAAAACATAAAAGTGTGTGTTGTGCACTTGAGCATATCAACTATACTAAGCTTTACACATGGATCTAAACACACTATCTAAACTATGGATACCTAAGTCTTCTTGACGATCTCCATCTTCAAGTCGACTCGATCCCAAACGTGATCCACCGAGTGCAAAGGTATGATCTTGATGCTCGGGCACGGGAATCACCAAGTGAAGGCTTCTAAACTCCTCTTTTTGAAGCAATCACCAACTAATATCTTACTTAATGATCTGAAACTAAAATCACAAGATTATTAGTAAACATAACTACATGAGTTAATCATCATCAAAACTAGGGTGGAAGGCCTTAGGGCAAACAATCTCCCCCTTTTTGATGATGACAAAACTCATGGAGTTATATATGCATGGATTAAAGTTAAGCTTCAAAGAAGCTCCCCCTTAACTCATGCATAAACAAATAAACAATAGATATGCAATGAAAGCTCTTAAACATGAATGCATACATAGATATGCAAAAACAATAAAAAGGTTCTAGATACCAATGAAATGTTTAAAAACAAAACATGCTCTAGAAACCAATTAAAATTAAACTAAATTAAACTTAATATATGCAAAACATAAACATGCATATATAAACCAATCAAACTCAAAATCTTTCTCCCCCGTTTTGTCAATCATCAACAAAGGGGTAAACAAGCAAAACAAAACAAAATCTTCTCCCCCTTTTTAATACAAAGAAACAATCATCAATAAGGGGTAAAAGCAAGACTAAATCAATACATTTTTCTCCCCCTTTTTGTCTAAAACAAAAACAAAACCAATTAGGGGTGACAATCAATTAAGATATCAATTTACAATATGTCAATGAATAGCATCTTGATACCAATTGAAAGGAAACAAATAAAAAAATATTGATACCAATTTTAAGCAAAACACATGAAAATCTTGATACCAATTTGAAATTAAACATAATAAATGTTGAATGTCCAAACAAAAATTTTGAGCTCTATTTTTCATTTTGAACATATGATACCAAATTTAAATTTTCAATCATAAAGTATGGGAGTACAAATACCAATTGAAATACAAAATCAAATTTTCTCCCCCTTTATGAAATACAAACTAAAATAATGTGTAGGCTTGATACTAATTTAAAAGTAATCAATTGAAACAAAATTGAAGCTCAAGCTTAGCATAAACACAAACATATATATATGTATGGAAAATAGATATCAATTGAAATTGATATTCTTGGAATTGAAAGCATACATACATACAAACATATATGAGTATACAAGAAAGGTCAAAATTGATACCAATTGAAAGAATTCAATGATACCAATTGAAATAACAATAAGATCAAGTGTATACATCATATAATCTACCTCCCAATCATGGTTCAAGTTTTGAATGATTTTCATTTTAAAGCATTCATGAACATGATCTCCCATCCAACCACCCATAGAAGGTAGGGGTTTTCAAAAATAGATTTGAAAATAAGCTTTGTTTGAAAAACTCTACCAAATGAAGAATATCGCAACTAGTTAAATGAAAAAACTTGTAAACTAGTACGAAATCCTTCAAGCAAGGAATAAAACAAAGTTATTTTTCATGAAACATGAAATCCACATAATAGTCAACACTCTAATTCAATTAAGCATAAATATGACTCATGAAAACAAAAACATGAGTAATCAATAAATATGAGTGTACAAATAAGATGTGAAGATCATAATCATGAAAGATGGACAATAAGCTCAATTAATTCCTTGAAACAATGAAAATCATCAAAAACTTATTTAATCTTCAAGGTATATGTATGTCTTATACAAACTAAGGTATACATACATATCCAAACACAACGAGTCCACAAAGATATATGCATGAAGGCACGTGGCTCAAAAAGGATGTATATGTATAATAATAATTTGGATAAAATAGACATATACATGAAGTTAAACATAAACACTAAAACAATTCCAAAAAGGGAATATAAGTTTAAAATGCACGGATCATCAAAACTAGACTATACTAGCACATCTAATGGGTTCAAATAAGCATTCAAGCTCAAACATATATAGATTTATTTGTGGCCCACTATATGCACAAATATATACCTAGTCTTAATGAAAACTAACATCTAAACATGTAATCAACACATGAAGCATAAAACCAAGATATAAATCAATCATGATAAGCATAAACATGATTATTATGAATATCCACATGTTATTAGATTTATGATGTACATGATAGCTAATCAAATACGAGAACACAAAATAATAATCCATATTAAGCATGGGTGTCTCAAATACTATACATGTATGTCAAGAATCTAATTAACATGGCATTTTCATACTAATCACTAAACAATGAAACATGCTAAAAACAATGAATATAAAAGCATGTAAACAAAATAAGGAGTTAGGAATTGTTACCAAAACCTATGAGGCAACTCTTCATGTTTCCAAAATATGGTGGTCATCTCCACCAAACCTCCCTTGAAAGTGATGCATCCAATTGATTTCCATGAAGCTCGGAACGCATCCACTCCAAGGTACGACAACTCTCACGTCATGTGAGAGCCCACACCTGCATCATAAACAATAGAGGTGGTCTTTGGTACCCATCTCTTATTGGGTCCATGAGGGTTAGTACCGTCTCTAACCCAAACAAACTTCTTTGCTAAATTTGAAACATGTAATCTATCATAACAAAATTTAGCAAGGTGGCCCATACGTCCACAATGTGTACAAGTGTACACATGAGCATACTTGTGATGGGTGTGTCCGTGTGGAGCATGTGTATGCCGTGGAGGGTGTGCATGCATAAAGGATGGAACTTGTTTCTTTCGAACCAAGGTTTCCAAACGTGAGTGGTTCATGACACATTGGCTCATAATGGAGCCCAAACAATCCATTTTCTTTTTAATTAAATTTATATCATTTTTAATCAAAGAAGAAGTGGAGCATGCAATGGGTGAAGTGTGTGATTCTACCCTAGCATGGCAAACATGTGCATCAATCTTATTTTGTAAAACTTCATTTTTCTTTAAACAAACATTTAAATCATTTGAAATAGAAATAATTTTATTTTTCAAAGCAACATTCTCTTTTAAAACAAAATCAACTCTTGAAGACAAATTTTCATTTTTCTTCAAAAGTGTTTCACAATCATTTTTAGATTTTAAAACTTTATTTTCTTTAAGTGCAAGTTCTAATTGAGATCTTAATGAATCCCTTTCATTATAGACCTCAACCTTCTCTTGCAAAACATTGTTAAGTTTAGAATGCAAACTTTTATTCTCTTTTTCAATTCCTAGACTTTTCTTTTTCAAAACTTTATATTTTTCAAATAATTTTTCACAAACAATAGATAGTTTTTCATTTAAAGCATGAGCATTATAATCAACACATGAAGAACTAGCATCATCATCAACATCTAAGTGGGTCTCTGAGTGTACCTCAAGGGAGTCATTCCCTTGGACCGTATAGCATTGTTGCGGCTCGGATTCATCTCCACTAGATTCCTCTTCTTGTTGGATTGGTATATGAAGCTTGGAGGTGGTGGTTGTTGTCAACTTGTTCCACACTGCAAAGGCGGAATCAAGATTAGAAACATGCATAAGATATTCTTCTGAAAGCGTGCTTCTAATGGCCTCAAGGGCTTGTGCATTGGCCCCTACATGATTGCGGTTACCAAGATAGCATTTCTTGGTAGCGGCAAGAAAGACATGCAAACCTAGGGTCTTCAAATAACAACTCATCATAACCTTCCAAATCTCAAGTCTAGAAATATCAAACATAGGAGGGCTATCCATGAGGGCAAACTATATGTGTACAAACAAGCAAATGCAAATGTAGATTAGCAAACAAAGGATCTCACTCCTAGGATGTTAAGCCTAAGTATCAGGAGCGTTGGCTCTGATACAATTGAAAGTGCTCTAAAGCCAATTGAAAGCACACCTAGAGGGGGGGTGAATAGGTGTACTTGCTAATCTAGAAACTAAATGCGCTAAATGCGGAAGCTAATGCAAATATTGCAATCACACTTAATACAACCAACAAGTGTAGCCCAATTCCCTGTGAAGGGCTCTGGACTAACTCTTCTTGATTCCCCTAAATATGGGTTGAGGTGCTATGTGAAGTTCTTGTGGTTAAGTATAAGTGAGGCACACACACAAGCAATCCAAGCATATAATGAATAAGCAATATGAATCAATGCAAGAACAACACAAGCAAATATGATATGATGCTAAGAATGATGCTTTGCACAAATGTAAAGAGAGAGTTAGAGATAATGGATCAAACGCAAACACAAAGATATGTTTCGAGGTTCGAGCCCCTAGCTCTACATCCCCGCCTACACCACCGTGTAGGATTTCTAATCCACTATCTCCCACCGAGGGAACCTCTACCGAAGAGGATTTGTTACAACAATGGAGTACCGAACTCCTCTCTCAAACACCGCCTCACAACCGAGGGGTAGACCCTAGCCAAACAACAACCAACACCTCTACCGAAGAGGGTTTACAATCCAAACTCCACCTCTCACTAGAGGGAGCAAACCACAAGCCTCAACCTCTACCAAAGAGGGAGCAAACCAAACCTCAACCTCTACCAATGAGGGAGCACCCAACAATGAAAAGGGTTTACAACTTGGTGGTATCTTTCAACCACAAACAATCTCTCTTTCTTTTCTCTTTTTTCACAAATAAAGATCCTAAATAGATTAGGATAGGTGATAGCTCAAGTGTGGAAAACTAGGTGTTTGGAAAACAAAACTCAAAGAAAAATACTTGGGAAAACTCTTGTAAAAGATAGAAAATGAAAGCCAAGACAAATCTCCCAAAATTCTCTTTTCTTTGATTTTTTCAAAAACCTAAAACAAATAAGATTAGAAGTTTAAAGCCCAAAAACACTTTTGAAAACTTGTTTTAAACTCTGGGGAAACTGAAATTTTTCTCTTGTAAAAACCTTGGCCAAAATCCCAAAGAATTGGGGTTTATATAGGCCAAAATAGAAACTAGCCATTAGGCTGATCTGGCAGCCTGACAGGCTACCGGCCCGGCCGGCCCGGCCGACCGCCAACGGTCAGAAATGTGACCGTTGGGGCAACCCGGTCGACCGCCCGGTCGACCCAAACAAACAGAGAGCACTGCTCTAAGGTCCGGTCGGCCGCCCGGCCGACCGTCCCTGTGGCTGCCAAACGTGCACAGGCTTGTGCACGTCGGTCGACCGCACGGGTCGACCGGCCTATGGTTCGGTTGACCCATGCGGTCGGCCGAACTGGCCTGACAGACAGTTCTGGGACAGAAACATGTGTTAAAAATATTTCTAAAAATCTTTTATGTCCTGTAAAAATACCTAAAAATAGTTTTATCATTTTGCATTGATATATAAACATGTTATAAAAAGTTTGGCTCAAATATCAATCAATATGAACTATTTTTGTGTCTTATCATTTTTACCAAAAACCAAAACTTGTATATATTTTTTTTTTATCAAACTTTGATTTTTCTATACATGAATAGGATAGTCAAAGTAAGTTTGTATAAGTCATGTAAGCATGCATGTATAACTAGAATACATCTATTATACATATAAACCATGTAAACTTATTTTGATTAACTATTCATGAAAACAAAAACCAAAACATAAAACGTGTGTGTTGTGCACTTGAGCATATCAACTATACTAAGCTTTACACATGGATCTAAACACACTATCTAAACTATGGATACCTAAGTCTTCTTGACGATCTCCATCTTCAAGTCGACTCGATCCCAAACGTGATCCACCGAGTGCAAAGGTATGATCTTGATGCTCGGGCACGGGAATCACCAAGTGAAGGCTTCTAAACTCCTCTTTTTGAAGCAATCACCAACTAATATCTTTCTTAATGATCTGAAACTAAAATCACAAGATTATTAGTAAACATAACTACATGAGTTAATCATCATCAAAACTAGGGTGGAAGGCCTTTGGGCCAACAATCTCCCCCTTTTTGATGATGACAAAACTCATGGAGTTATATATGCATGGATTAAAGTTAAGCTTCAAAGAAGCTCCCCCTTAACTCATGCATAAACAAATAAACAATAGATATGCAATGAAAGCTCTTAAATATGAATGCATACATAGATATGCAAAAACAATAAAAAGGTTCTAGATACCAATGAAATGTTTAAAAACAAAACATGCTCTAGAAACCAATTAAAATTAAACTAAATTAAACTTAATATATGCAAAACATAAACATGCATATATAAACCAATCAAACTCAAAATCTTTCTCCCCCGTTTTGTCAATCATCAACAAAGGGGTAAACAAGCAAAACAAAACAAAATCTTCTCCCCCTTTTTAATACAAAGAAACAATCATCAATAAGGGGTAAAAGCAAGACTAAATCAATACATTTTTCTCCCCCTTTTTGTCTAAAATAAAAACAAAACCAATTAGGGGTGACAATCAATTAAGATATCAATTGACAATATGTCAATGAATAGCATCTTGATACCAATTGAAAGGAAACAAACAAAAAAATATTGATACCAATTTTAAGCAAAACACATGAAAATCTTGATACCAATTTGAAATTAAACATAATAAATGTTGAATGTCCAAACAAAAATTTTGAGCTCTGTTTTTCATTTTGAACATATGATACCAAATTTAAATTTTCAATCATAAAGTATGGGAGTACAAATACCAATTGAAATACAAAATCAAATTTTCTCCCCCTTTATGAAATACAAACTAAAATAATGTGTAGGCTTGATACCAATTTAAAAGTAATCAATTGAAACAAAATTGAAGCTCAAGCTTAGCATAAACACAAACATATATATGTATGGAAAATAGATATCAATTGAAATTGATATTCTTGGAATTGAAAGCATACATACATACAAACATATATGAGTATACAAGAAAGGTCAAAATTGATACCAATTGAAAGAATTCAATGATACCAATTGAAATAACAATAAGATCAAGTGTATACATCATATAATCTACCTCCCAATCATGGTTCAAGTTTTGAATGATTTTCATTTTAAAGCATTCATGAACATGATCTCCCATCCAACCACCCATAGAAGGTAGGGGTTTTCAAAAATAGATTTGAAAATAAGCTTTGTTTGAAAAACTCTACCAAATGAAGAATATCGCAACTAGTTAAATGGAAAAACTTGTAAACTAGTACGAAATCCTTCAAGTAAGGAATAAAATAAAGTTATTTTTCATGAAACATGAAATCCACATAATAGTCAACACTCTAATTCAATTAAGCATAAATATGACTCATGAAAACAAAAACATGAGTAATCAATAAATATGAGTGTACAAATAAGATGTGAAGATCATAATCATGAAAGATGGACAATAAGCTCAATTAATTCCTTGAAACAATGAAAATCATCAAAAACTTATTTAATCTTCAAGGTATATGTATGTCTTATACAAACTAAGGTATACATACATATCCAAACACAACGAGTCCACAAAGATATATGCATGAAGGCACGTGGCTCAAAAAGGATGTATATGTATAATAATAATTTGGATAAAATAGACATATACATGAAGTTAAACATAAACACTAAAACAATTCCAAAAAGGGAATACAAGTTTAAAATGCACGGATTATCAAAACTAGACTATACTAGCACATCTAATGGGTTCAAATAAGCATTCAAGCTCAAACATATATAGATTTATTTGTGGCCCACTATATGCACAAATATATACCTAGTCTTAATGAAAACTAACATCTAAACATGTAATCAACACATGAAGCATAAAACCAAGATATAAATCAATCATGATAAGCATAAACATGATTATTATGAATATCCACATGTTATTAGATTTATGATGTACATGATAGCTAATCAAATACGAGAACACAAAATAATAATCCATATTAAGCATGGGTGTCTCAAATACTATACATGTATGTCAAGAATCTAATTAACATGGCATTTTCATACTAATCACTAAACAATGAAACATGCTAAAAACAATGAATATAAAAGCATGTAAACAAAATAAGGAGTTAGGAATTGTTACCAAAACCTATGAGGCAACTCTCCATGTTTCCAAAATATGGTGGTCATCTCCACCAAACCTCCCTTGAAAGTGATGCATCCAATTGATTTCCATGAAGCTCGGAACGCATCCACTCCAAGGTACGACAACTCTCACGTCATGTGAGAGCCCACACCTACATCATAAACAATAGGGGTGGTCTTTGGTACCCATCTCTTATTGGGTCCAAGAGGGTTAGTACCGTCTCTAACCCAAACAAACTTCTTTGCTAAATTTGAAACATGTAATCTATCATAACAAAATTTAGCAAGGTGGCCCATACGTCCACAATGTGTACAAGTGTACACATGAGCATACTTGTGATGGGTGTGTCCGTGTGGAGCATGTGTATGCCGTGGAGGGTGTGCCTGCATAAAGGATGGAACTTGTTTCTTTCGAACCAAGGTTTCCAAACGTGAGTGGTTCATGACACATTGGCTCATAATGGAGCCCAAACAATCCATTTTCTTCTTAATTAAATTTATATCATTTTTAATCAAAGAAGAAGTGGAGCATGCAATGGGTGAAGTGTGTGATTCTACCCTAGCATGGCAAACATGTGCATCAATCTTATTTTGTAAAACTTCATTTTTCTTTAAACAAACATTTAAATCATTTGAAATAGAAATAATTTTATTTTTCAAAGCAACATTCTCTTTTAAAACAAAATCAACTCTTGAAGACAAATTTTCATTTTTCTTCAAAAGTGTTTCACAATCATTTTTAGATTTTAAAACTTTATTTTCTTTAAGTGCAAGTTCTAATTGAGATCTTAATGAATCCCTTTCATTATAGACCTCAACCTTCTCTTGCAAAACATTGTTAAGTTTAGAATGCAAACTTTATTCTCTTTTTCAATTCCTAGACTTTTCTTTTTCAAAACTTTATATTTTTCAAATAATTTTTCACAAACAATAGATAGTTCTTCATTTAAAGCATGAGCATTATAATCAACACATGAAGAACTAGCATCATCATCAACATCTAAGTGGGTCTCTGAGTGTACCTCAAGGGAGTCATTCCCTTGGACCGTATAGCATTGTTGCGGCTCGGATTCATCTCCACTAGATTCCTCTTCTTGTTGGATTGGCATATGAAGCTTGGAGGTGGTGGTTGTTGTCAACTTGTTCCACACTGCAAAGGCGGAATCAAGATTAGAAACATGCATAAGATATTCTTCTGAAAGCGTGCTTCTAATGGCCTCAAGGGCTTGTGCATTGGCCCCTACATGATTGCGGTTACCAAGATAGCATTTCTTGGTAGCGGCAAGAAAGACATGCAAACCTAGGGTCTTCAAATAACAACTCATCATAACCTTCCAAATCTCAAGTCTAGAAATATCAAACATAGGAGGGCTATCCATGAGGGCAAACTATATGTGTGCAAACAAGCAAATGCAAATGTAGATTAGCAAACAAAGGATCTCACTCCTAGGATGTTAAGCCTAAGTATCAGGAGCGTTGGCTCTGATACAATTGAAAGTGCTCTAAAGCCAATTGAAAGCACACCTAGAGGGGGGTGAATAGGTGTACTTGCTAATCTAGAAACTAAATGCGCTAAATGCGGAAGCTAATGCAAATATTGCAATCACACTTAACACAACCAACAAGTGTAGCCCAATTCCCTGTGAAGGGTTCTGGACTAACTCTTCTTGATTCCCCTAAATATGGGTTGAGGTGCTATGTGAAGCTCTTGTGGTTAAGTATAAGTGAGGCACACACACAAGCAATCCAAGCATATAATGAATAAGCAATATGAATCAATGCAAGGACAACACAAGCAAATATGATATGATGCTAAGAATGATGCTTTGCACAAATGTAAAGAGAGAGAGTTAGAGATAATGGATCAAACGCAAACACAAAGATATGTTTCGAGGTTCGAGCCCCTAGCTCTACATCCCCGCCTACACCACCGTGTAGGATTTCCAATCCACTATCTCCCACCGAGGGAACCTCTACCGAAGAGGATTTGTTACAACAATGGAGTACCGAACTCCTCTCTCAAACACCGCCTCACAACCGAGGGGTAGGCCCGTAGCCAAACAACAACCAACACCTCTACCGAAGAGGGTTTACAATCCAAACTCCACCTCTCACTAGAGGGAGCAAACCACAAGCCTCAACCTCTACCAAAGAGGGAGCAAACCAAACCTCAACCTCTACCAAAGAGGGAGCACCCAATAATGAAAAGGGTTTACAACTTGGTGGTATCTTTCAACTACAAACAATCTCTTTCTTTTCTCTTTTTTCGCAAACAAAGATCCTAAATAGATTAGGATAGGTGATAGCTCAAGTGTGGAAAACTAGGTGTTTGGAAAACAAAACTCAAAGAAAAATACTTGGGAAACTCTTGTAAAAGATAAAAAATGAAGCCAAGACAAATCTCCCAAAATTCTCTTTTCTTTGATTTTTTCAAAAACCGAAAACAAATAAGATTGGAAGTTTAAAGCCCAAAAATACTTTTGAAAACTTGTTTCAAACTCTGGGGAAACTGAAATTTTTCTCTTGTAAAAACCTTGGCCAAAATCCCAAAGAATTGGGGTTTATATAGGCCAAAACAGAAACTAGCCGTTAGGCTGATCTGGCAGCCTGACAGGCTACCGGTCGGCCGGCCCGGCCGACCGCCAACCGTCAGAAATGTGACCGTTGGGGCAACCCGGTCGACCGCCCGGTCGACCCAAACAAACAGAGAGCACTGCTCTCAGGTCCGGTCGGCCGCCCGGCCGACCGTCCCTGTGGCTGCCAAACGTGCACAGACTTGTGCACGTCGGTCGACCGCACGGGTCGACCGGCCTATGGTTCGGTCGACCCATGCGGTCGGCCGAACTGGCCTGACAGACGCAGTTCTGGGACAGAAACATGTGTTAAAAATATTTCTAAAAATCTTTTATCTCTTGTAAAAATACCCAAAAATAGTTTTATCATTTTGCATTGATATATAAACATGTTATAAAAAGTTTGGCTCAAATATCAATCAATATGAACTATTTTTGTGTCTTATCATTTTTACCAAAAATCAAAACTTGTATATTTTTTTTTTATCAAACTTTGATTTTTCTATACATGAATAGGATAGTCAAAGTAAGTTTGTATAAGTCATGTAAGCATGCATGTATAACTAGAATACATCTATTATACATATAAACCATGTAAACTTATTTTGATCAACTATTCATGAAAACCAAAAACCAAAACATAAAACGTGTGTGTTGTGCACTTGAGCATATCAACTATACTAAGCTTTACACATGGATCTAAACACACTATCTAAACTATGGATACCTAAGTCTTCTTGAAGATCTCCATCTTCAAGTCGACTCGATCCCAAACATGATCCACCGAGTGCAAATGTATGATCTTGATGCTCGGGCACGGGAATCACCAAGTGAAGGCTTCTAAACTCCTCTTTTTGAAGCAATCACCAACTAATATCTTGCTTAATGATCTGAAACTAAAATCACAAGATTATTAGTAAACATAACTACATGAGTTAATCATCATCAAAACTAGAGTGGAAGGCCTTTGGGCCAACACACACTTGTATTGAATCAAGAGAGCTATTGAAGCACCTCAACTCACAATTTAGAGGAATCATGAGGAGAAGTTTCAGAGCCCTTCACGGAGAATTCGGACTCACTCTTGGTTATACACTGTGTTAGTGTAAAAGTTTTAATTTCACATTATTTGTTATTAGATTAGCGCTGCACTTATTCACCCTCCTCTAGGTGTATTTTTTAATTGGTATCAGAGGTAGCACTCCTGATATTTGGTTTAACCACCTGGAATGTGATCCTCATTTTCTAATCTAGTCTATATATTTGTTTTGCACACATTCATTCATTATACTCATGGATTATCTTGCACCACCCATGTATGTTGTTTCTAACATTGATATGTGAAAGTTTAAGATGAGTGCTTACCTCAAAACCCTAAAATTGCATGTTTATCTTTCCATTACCAAAAAATCTTATATTGGTAATGACAAATATTTAGAGGCTAATGCACACACCATGGATGCACTAAAGTACACACTTAGTAAAAATCATTTATCTATGCTTTCTCATTGTGATTCCACTTTTGCTGTGTGGAACACATTGGTTTCTCTCAAGGAACAAGCTTCAAACAATGTGGAGAGAGAACACATAGTAGATGAGTCCGACAAAGCGTGCTATATGGTCTAAAGGAATGACTCTCTTGAGGTAATTTCGGATTCACATCTTGATGATTGTGCTAGCTCTTCCAATGATCATGATAGTATGGATGCACATGCCTTGAATGAAGATCTTTCAATATTTTGTGAAAACTTGTTCGAAAAATATAAATTGTTGAAAAATATGAGTTTAAAAATGAAGAAAGAAAATGAGTTTTAGTCTTCTAGGTTAGACTGTGTCTTGAAAAAAAAAAAAGAGAAGAGATTTCAAATGAAAATGATTCTTTAACTTCAAAGCTTGATCTTATTTTAAATGAGAAAGAAAAATTTTAAATGAAAATAAATCTTTGAAAAGCCATTTTGAGTTGATTTAAAAAAAAAAAGAGATTTTACTTTAAATGAAAAAGATTTTTTACAAGTCAAACTTGATCTCCTTTCAAAAGAAAATGAAACTTTGAAAAAGAAAATTATTTTGATTTCAAAAGAAAAGGATTCTTTGAAAAACACTTTGATTCAAAAAGAAAAGATTTCTATTGCAAAAGAAAAGATTTTTGTTTTTACTCTTATTAACAAAAATGAGATTTGTGATTTAAAGAGTAGAATTGATTGTTTGGGCTCATCGTTGAGCCAATGCGCTTTCAATCATAATAAATTAGAATCCATGATTCACAAGAAACATGCTCCTGACATGATGCACGCACAACTCTTGTTTATGCTCATACATCTCATACAAAATATGCTCACACTCATGCTAGAGTGTATCATTGTTCTCATTGTGGTTGCAAGGGTCACCTTACAAAATTTTGTTATGATAGAATAAATGTTTTCAATTTTTCAAGTAAAATTATTTGGGTTAGGAGAGCTACTAACCCTCTATGGACCCAAGAAAGTTTGGGTACCAAAAATCACCCCTGTTGCTTTTGAAATAGGCGTGGGCTCTCATAAGACGTGAGAGTTTCGGTGCCTTGGTGGTGGATGCGTTTGAGCTTGATGATACTGTTGGCCCAAAGGCCTTCCACCCTAGTTTTGATGATGATTAACTCATGTAGTTATGTTTACTAATAATCTTGTATTGCTTAAGTTTCAGATCATTAACCAAGATATTAGTTGGTGATTAGCTTCAACAAGGTGTTTGGAAGCTTATCATGATGATTCCGGTGCCAAAGCTTAAAGATCATACCTTTGCACTCGGTGGATCGCGTTTGGGAGCAAGTCTTCTTGATGACTCAAAGACTTAGGTATCCTAGTTTAGATTGTGAGTTTTAGATCCATTTGTAAAGATTAGAATAGTATGATATGCTCAAGTACACATACACACACATTTCATGATTTGGATTTTGGTTTTCATGAATAGTTTGATCAAAACAAGTTTACATGTTTTATATGTATATTAGATGTGCTCTATATACATACATGCTTATATGACTTATACAAACTTAGTTTGACGTACCTATTGATGTAGTTTTATGTTTTGGTATAAAACATATTTTTGAAATTAAAGAACAAAAACTGTGATATATTTTGTGAATGTATATTGGACCTATGTCCATATGCATCATGCTTAATAATGTTCAAATATCATGTTTTTGTATTTCTATAAAGTTTTAGGAAAATCAGATTTCCTATTGAAAAATCAAGTTTGATAAAAATACAAGTTTTGGTTTTGATAAAATTGGCAAGACACAAAAATGAATTGATATGATTGATATATGTCTTGAAAATTTTTATCACATGTTTATGTTTCAATATAAAATGTTAAAACATGTTTTATAGAATTTTCAGAAAAAGATAAAAGATTTTTATAAAATATTTTTCCCAAATTTTCTGATCTTATTTTTTGTGCTGACAGGCTGGTCGGTCGACCGGGACGGTCGACCGCACCGAGGGACGGTCGACCGCACGGGTCGACCGACGTGCACAGACTTGTGCACGTCTGGCAGCACAGTGGTCCGGTCGACCGGACGGTCGACCGCTACAGAGAGTTCTGCTCTCTGTTAGTTTGGGTCGACCGGGCGGTCGACCGGTAGCTCCAACGGGTCAAAATATGACCGTTGGACGGTCGACCGGCCGGTCGACCGTTGCCTGTCAGAGCTGCCAGCTCAGCTCTAACGGCTAGTTTCTGTTTTGGCCTATATAAACTCCATCTCTTTGGGATTTTGGCTAAGGTTTTCAAGGAGAAAAATTTCAGACTTTCTCTAGTGTTTAAAAGAGTTTTTAAAAGAGTTTTTAAGTCAAAAAGATTTCATCTTATTTGTTTTTTGGGTTTTTGGAAAATCAAAGAAAGCTAGGGTTTTGGGAGATTGTTTTGTTTTTCGTTTTCTATCATTTACAAGTGATTTCCCAAGTAGATTTTCTTTGTTGCTGGTTTCCAAAAACACCTTGTTTCCACACTTGAGCTATCACCTATCCTAATCTATTAGGATCTTGTTTTTGTGGAAAAAGAAAAGAGAAAAGAAAGAAAGATTGTGTTTGTGGTCTTTGTAACCACTTATTGTAAACCCTCCTTGCTTTTGTGAATCCCTCTTCGGTAGAGGTGATCGGAGTGGTATTGGTTTAGATCCCTCTTAGGTAGATGTGATTGTGTTGGTTGTGAGCCTCTTCGGTAGAGGTGGTTGTTGGTTGGTTATTGGCCTCGGTGGAGGTTGTTGTTTGAGAGAGGAGTTTGGTACTCCTAGTGTTGTAACAAATCCTCTTCGGTAGAGGTTCCCTCGGTGGGAGATAGTGGATTGGAAATCCTACACGGTGGTGTAGGCGGGGATGTAGAGCAAGGTGCTCGAACCTCGAAACATATCTTGGTCTTTGCGATTGATCCATTGTCTCCCTAACCCTCTCTCATTTATATTGTGCAAAGCATCATACTTCATTCATATCATATTTTCTTGTGTTGAGCATAATTCATCTTGTCATATTTATTTGCTTGTGTTGTGCCTTGCATAATCCATATTGCTATATCCTTGGTTGCTTGGCTTGATTGTGTGTGCACATTGCTTGATTGCTTGTGTGTGTGTGCCTAACTTATACTCATCCAACAAGAGCTTCACATAGCACCTCAACCCATTTCAAGGGGAATCAAGAGGAGTTAGTCCAGAGCCTCGCAAGGGGAATTCGGCCACACTTGTCGTATTGTATTAGTTTGTGCAACATTTGCATTAGCTTCCACATTTAGAGCATTAAGTTTTTCATTTAGTCTTAGATTAGCATTTACACGTATTCACCCCCCCCTCTAGGTGTCTTTTCAATTGGTATCAGAGCTAGTGCTCCTGATACTTAGGCTTAACATCCTAGGAGTGAGATCCATTTGCTTGCTAATCTATTATTTGCATTTGCGTGTTTGCACACATATAGTTTGCCATGGACTTCATGACCCCACCTAGCTTTGATCCTTCCAACATTGATGTTTGGAAGTATAGGATGTCCATGTACCTAAAGACCCTAGGTTTGCATGTCTTTCTTGCGGCCACCAAGAAATGCTATCTTGGAGATCGCAATCATATAGGGGCCAATGCACAAGCCCTAGAGGCCATTAGAAGCACTTTATCTAAAGATTATCTTTTATGTGTTTCTAACATTGATTCCGCCTTTGCAGTGTGGAACAAATTGACAACAACAACCACCACCTCGGAGCTTCAAGTGCAAATTCAAGAAGAGGAATCTAGTGGAGAATCCGAACCACAACAATGCTACATGGTCCAAGGGAATGACTCCCTTGAGGTACAATCGGAAACTCAACTAGATAGTAATGATTGTGCTAGCTCTTCAAATGATTTTGTTGATCCCCATGCTTTAAATGAAGAACTATCTATTGTTTGTGAAAAATTGATAGAAAAATATAAAATTTTGAAAAAGGAAAGTCTAGGCCTTGAAAAAGAAAATAAATGTTTGCATTCTAGACTTGATTGTGCTTTGCAAGAGAAAGATGAGATTTTGGATGAAAGGGATTCATTAAAATCTCAACTTGATCTTGCACTTAAAGAAAATAATTTTTTGAAAAATAAAAATGATTGTGACAATGTTTTGAAAAATAATGATGTTTTATCTTCAAAGATTGATTTTGTTTTAAAAGAAAATGATGTTTTGAAAAATGAAATTGATTTTATTTCTAAAGAATTAGAAATTTGTTTAAATAAAAATAAATCTTTGAAAAATAATATGGATACACATGTTTGCCATGCTAGGGTAGTATCACACACTTCACCTATTGCATGCCACACTTCTTCCTCTAAGATTAATGATGATATTTGTTTGATTAAGAAGAAGATTGATTGTTTGGGCTCCACTATGAGCCAATGTGCCATGAACCACACACGCTTGGAATCCTTGGTTCGAAAGAAACAAGTTCCAACTTTTATGCATGCACACCCTCCACGGCATACACATGCTTCTCACGGACACACCCATCACCATATGTATGCTCATGTGTACACATGTACACATTGTGGCCGAAAAGGCCATCTTGCTAAATTTTGCTATGATCGTTTACATGTTGAGAATTTAGCAAAGAAGTTTGTTTGGGCTAGAGAGGAGACTAACCCCCATGGACCCAAGAAGATATGGGTACCAAAGACCACCCCTCCTTTGTTTAATGTAGGTGTGGGCTCTCACATGATGTGAGAGTAGAGACACCTTGGAGTGGATGTGTTCCGTACTTAAAGGAAATCAATTGGATGCATCACTTTCAAGGGAAGTTTTGGTGGAGATGACCACCATATTTTTGGAGACAAGGAGAGTTACCTTCTAAGTTTTGGTAACAAATTCCTAACTCCCATTTATTGTTTACATGCTTTCATATTATTGTTTATAGCATGTTTTGATGCTTTATAACATGTTTTTGATGTCTATGGATTAGTATGTTCATTCCATGTTTATTAGATCCTTGACATACATGTATAGTATTTGAGACACACATGCCTATATGAACCCATACTTAGTGTTCTCACCTTTCGTTTAAGCTATAATGTACATCATGAATCTAATACATGTGAATTTACATAATAATCATGTTTTAGTTTTCTCATGATGATTTTTTGTTGTTTTATGCTTTATGTGGTATAAACTAGTTTAGATGTAGATTTTATCAAAACTTGCATGTATGCATGTACACATAGTGAGAACAAATTGACTTTTATATGTTTGCACTTCATGCTCATTTGTACCCACTATATGCACATGTATAAGCTAGTTTTGATGATTCCTTCATTTATACTTGCTATGCCTATTTTCATGTTTTTACTTCATGTATATGTATTTTGAATTCAAACCTAATAAATATACATGTATACCCATGAGTCTTTTGCCTTCATGCAAATACTTTTAATAGACTCGTTTACGGTTGGGATATGTATGTATATTGTTAAATTTAGATGAATCATACATATACCTAGAAGTTTGATAAAAGAATTTTTGATGAATCTTTGCTTGTTTTATATAGCAAAATAATATTCGTGTTTGTTTTGATACTTCATGTTTTGAATATATGTTTAAATGTTAGTTTTCATTAAGACTAGGATTTATATTTGTACATATGATGGGCTACAAACAAATCTATATATGTTTGGGATTGAATGCTTGTTTGTTCCCATTAGATGTGCTAGTATAGTCTAGTTTTGATGATTCATACATTTTAAACTTGTATTCCATTTTTGGTATTTGTTTTTATGATTATGAGTTTTCATTTCATGTATATGTGTATTTTGCCAAACTTGAAGATATGCATGCATACCCCTTGAGTCATTTGCCTTTCATGCAAATATCTATTATGGACTCAAAGTGTGTTTAAGGGATATGTATGTATACTTCTTGTGTTGACAAATCATACATATACCTTGAAAAGAATTGGTATCAAATTGTTTTAATGAAAAGCTAAATTTCCATACTTTTCATGCTTTTCATGTTTTCTTTGAATTGGTATTTAAACTTCATGTATATGTTTACCTTGTCCAAACTATTAGATATACATGAATATCCTTTTTGAGCCACGTGCCTTCATGCATATATCCTTGTGGACTCGTTTGTATCTTGGATATGTATGTATACTTTGGTTTGTATTAGACATACATATGCCTTGAAGATTAAATAATATTAATTTTTAGTTTTCTTGTTTAAAGGAATAATTGAACTTAATTGAACAAATTTTCATGATTGTGATCTCCATACTTGACTTGTACACTCATATTTATTATTTGCTCATGTTTTGTTTTCATGAGACATTTTTATGCTTAATTGGATTAGAGTGTTGATTATCATGTGGATTTCATTTTTATGAAAAATGATTTGTATTTATTCCTTACTTGAAGGATTTCGTACTAGTTAACAAAACTTTTCATTTTAACTAGTTCATATTCTTCGTTATAATATGAGATATACACTTGACCCTATTCTTTCAATTGGTATCATTGAACACTTTCAATTGGTATCAATTTTTGATCTTTTTGTATACTCATATATGTTTTGTATATGTATGCTTACTCTTTCAAGAATATCAATGTCAATTGGTATCTAATTTTCATACGTATATATACTTGTTTATGCTAAGCTTGAAAAATTTCTATTGTTTGATTTGTTTTCAATTGGTATCTTAACAAGCTTATGCATATGTTTAGTTGGTATTCATAAAGAGGGAGAAAATTTGATGTTGTCTTTCAATTGGTATTTGATTTCCACTCCCTTGCTTTATGTTAAAATATAGTTTCAAATTGGTATCATATGTTTAAAAGAACAGATTTCTCTTAATGATATCAAGATGTTTATGTTAAATGTTTTAAATTGGTATCTCAAAATTTTGTTTAAGAAAAAACATATTTATTTTACATTGCCTATATGTGTATAAATTCATGTTGAGTGTATCTTGTATTGAAGAGCTTGACAACTCTTCCTTATGTGGTACACGTGTGTAGGGGGAGCTTCACATCTCCTTTTATGCATTACATATTTTGTGTTATGTGAATTAGGACGTGTCTTCCTTTCTTCATGTAACTCATATGTGTAGGGAAGCTAACTTAGCGTCTTCCTCTTCATGAATGTATATAGCATATAACATTTATTAATCTTTGTTTATCTTCATTTGGTATCAAGATGCTTCATTGACATATTTTTAATTGATATCATATTTGTAGTCACCCCTTATTGACTTTGTTTTTGTTTTAGACAAAAAGGGGGAGACCATTGTTTGCATTGTTTTGATTGACACAAAAAGGGGGAGAAAAATTTTTACCCCTCATTTTATTTATAGTTTTTGAATGTTTACCCCTTTGTTGATGATTGACAAAAAGGGGGAGAATTATTTGTGAGTTTTATATATATGCATAGTTATGTTTTTGCATATATTAAAGTTTAATATAGTTTAATGTATGTTTATTGGTATCTAGAGCATCTAGCAAATGTTTATTTGTTAATTGGTATCTAGAGCATGCTTTGCTTTAAATATTTCATTGGTATCTAGAACCTTTATTGTTTATGCATATTTGTGCATTCATGTTTTTAAGAGCCTTCATTGCATATTATTATGTTTATTTGGCTATGCATGAGTTAAGGGGGAGCTTCTTTGAAGCTTTACTTTAATCCATGCATATATAACTCCATGAGTTTTGTCATCATCAAAAAGGGGGAGATTGTTGGCCCAAAGGCCTTCCACCCTAGTTTTGATGATGATTAACTCATGTAGTTATGTTTACTAATAATCTTGTATTGCTTAAGTTTCAGATCATTAACCAAGATATTAGTTGGTGATTAGCTTCAACAAGGTGTTTGGAAGCTTATCATGGTGATTCCGGTGCCAAAGCTTAAAGATCATACCTTTGCACTCGGTGGATCGCGTTTGGGAGCAAGTCTTCTTGATGACTCAAAGACTTAGGTATCCTAGTTTAGATTGTGAGTTTTAGATCCATTTGTAAAGATTAGAATAGTATGATATGCTCAAGTACACATACACACACATTTCATGATTTGGATTTTGGTTTTCATGAATAGTTTGATCAAAACAAGTTTACATGTTTTATATGTATATTAGATGTGCTCTATATACATACATGCTTATATGACTTATACAAACTTAGTTTGACGTACCTATTCAGTAGTTTTATGTTTTAGTATAAAACATATTTTTGAAATTAAAGAACAAAAACTGTGATATATTTTGTGAATGTATATTGGACCTATGTCCATATGCATCATGCTTAATAATGTTCAAATATCATGTTTTTGTATTTCTATAAAGTTTTAGGAAAATCAGATTTCCTATTGAAAAATCAAGTTTGATAAAAATACAAGTTTTGGTTTTTGATAAAATTGGCAAGACACAAAAATGAATTGATATGATTGATATATGTCTTGAAAATTTTTATCACATGTTTATGTTTCAATATAAAATGTTAAAACATGTTTTATAGAATTTTTAGAAAAAGATAAAAGATTTTTATAAAATATTTTTCCCAAATTTTCTGATCTTATTTTTTGTGCTGACAGGCTGGTCGGTCGACCGCACCAAGGGACGGTCGACCGCACGGGTCGACCGACGTGCACAGACTTGTGCACGTCTGGCAGCACAGTGGTCCGGTCGACCGGACGGTCGACCGCTGCAGAGAGTTCTGCTCTCTGTTAGTTTGGGTCGACCGGGCGGTCGACCGGTAGCTCCAACGGGTCAAAATATGACCGTTGGACGGTCGACCGGCCGGTCGACCGGCCGGTCGACCGTTGCCTGTCAGAGCTGCCAGCTCAGCTCTAACGGCTAGTTTCTGTTTTGGCCTATATAAACCCCATCTCTTTGGGATTTTGGCTAAGGTTTTCAAGGAGAAAAATTCTAGACTTTCTCTAGTGTTTAAAAGAGTTTTTAAAAGAGTTTTTAAGTCAAAAAGATTTCATCTTATTTGTTTTTGGGTTTTTGGAAATTCAAAGAAAGCTAGGGTTTTGGGAGATTGTTTTGTTTTTCGTTTTCTATCATTTACAAGTGATTTCCCAAGTAGATTTTCTTTGTTGCTGGTTTCCAAAAACACCTTGTTTCCACACTTGAGCTATCACCTATCCTAATCTAATAGGATCTTGTTTTTGTGGAAAAAGAAAAGAGAAAAGAAAGAAAGATTGTGTTTGTGGTCTTTGTAACCACTTATTGTAAACCCTCCTTGCTTTTGTTAATCCCTCTTCGGTAGAGGTGATCGGAGTGGTATTGGTTTGGATCCCTCTTAGGTAGAGGTGATTGTGTTGGTTGTGAGCCTCTTCGGTAGAGGTGGTTGTTGGTTGGTTATTGGCCTCGGTGGAGGTTGTTGTTTGAGAGAGGAGTTTGGTACTTCTAGTGTTGTAACAAATCCTCTTCGGTAGAGATTCCCTCGGTGAGAGATAGTGGATTGGAAATCCTACACGGTGGTGTAGGCGGGGATGTAGAGCAAGGTGCTCGAACCTCGAAACATATCTTGGTCTTTGCGATTGATCCATTGTCTCCCTAACTCTCTCTCATTTATATTGTGCAAAGCATCATACTTCATTCATATCATATTTGCTTGTGTTGAGCATAATTCATCTTGTCATATTTATTTGCTTGTGTTGTGCCTTGCATAATCCATATTGCTATATCCTTGATTGCTTGGCTTGATTGTTTGTGCACATTGCTTGGATTGCTTGTGTGTGTGCGCCTAACTTATACTCATCCAACAAGAGCTTCACATAGCACCTCAACCCATTTCAAGGGGAATCAAGAGGAGTTAGTCCAGAGCCTCGCAAGGGGAATTCGGCTACACTTGTCGTATTGTATTAGTTTGTGCAACATTTGCATTAGCTTCCGCATTTAGAGCATTAAGTTTTTCATTTAGTCTTAGATTAGCATTTACACCTATTCACCCCCCCTCTAGGTGTCTTTTCAGATACTACATTGGATGCATCGCTATCAAGGATGTTTTGATGGGAGGACCACCATGATTTGGAGATATAAAGACTAGTTCATTCGGTTTGGTAACTATGTTTATCCTCCTTACTTTGTTTATGTTTATATGCTTTCATGTTTTTAGATTGACGATTTTTAGCACATCTTGGTTTTCATGCTCATTATGTTTAAATGCAACGCCTATTAGACTTGTGATATACATATATAATGTTTGAGAGACACTCATGTTTATATGAATTCATATTTATGTGTTCTCATTATTATTTAGGTATGTGTGCATATCCTAATTGTAATAACACTTGCATTTACACAAATGATCATATTTGTTTACCACTCATGTTTTTGATGTTTTTATACTTATCATGTTTTGATTATATGTTTAGTTGTAATTTTTTTTAAAACTTGTGTTTATATTTGTACAATTAGTGAGCTACACTTGATTCTTATATTTATATGCTTATTGTTCATGTGTGCTCATTATATGTACTTCTATGACCTAGTTCTGATGATTCTTTCATTTATACTTGTACTCGTTTATTTGTTTTTACATCACTCATATACATGTTTTCATGAAAATGTTTTTAGCTTCATGTATATGTAAATTTTGGCCAAAATTACTTTTTATACATGTTGTATCCTTGAGTCACTTGCATTATATGCCATGTACGCTATTGTGAACTCAATTCATGTTTGGATAAATACGTTGTTGTCCTAGAGGCCCTTCACTCCAGTTTTGATGATGATTAACTCATGTAGTTATAGTTTATTAATAATCTTGTGTTTAAATAGTTTCAGTGATTGACCAAGATATTAGTAGGTGTTTGACTTCAACAAAGGAGTTTTGGAGCTAACACATGTAGATTCAAGAGCTCGCACGTCAAGATCACATCTAGCACTCAGTTGGAGTCAAGCACGTTGGATCATGTTTGGATCGAGTCGACTTGGAGGAGTTCTACAAGAAGACCTCGGTTTGTTTAATTAAGATTGTTTAGATGTTGTGTAAAGGTAAATAGTGTTGATATGCTCAAATTCACACACACACAAAAGTTTAAAGTTTATTGGTTTTGGTTTTCGGTTTAACCGATTTTGGATTTCATGTCAAAAACATATATATATATATATATATATATATATATATATATATATATATATATATATATATATATATATATATATATATATATATATATATATCTTATATGTATATTGGATTCTATCCATATACAATATGTTTCAAAGTTGTTTCAATATCATTTTTTTGTATTTATACAAGTTTTGGAGAAAACGGTTTTTCATTTCAAAAATCTAAGTTTTGAAAAATACAGAATTTGTGTTTAAGCTTAATTTCAATATCACAAAAATAGTTCAAAATGTTTATAATATGTGTTGAATTTTAGTCACACATATTTGTATTTCAAAAATCTTATAAGAACTTATTTTTGTGAAATTTATGAGATTTTATGGTGTTTAATTGATATTAAAAAGTTCAAGTTTTAATCCCTAATTGTTTGACGAGGCTGTCTGCCGGTCGACTGGTCGACCAATGCGCACAAACGTGCACAGCCTGTTTGCTACTGGGCTGGTCGACCGCCTGGTCGACCGGCCAGAGAGCACTGCTCTATGGTTCTGGCCCCGATCGACCAGGCGGTCAACCGGTAGCTCAACGGTCAGAAAAAATGACCGTTGGCCGGTCGCGGTCGACTGGAAGGGCAATTTTGCCCTTTCCAGACTGCCAACGGACAGATTTTTGAGGGGTTATAAATAGTCCCCCTCTTGAGTTGTTTTAAACAAGATTTGAGAAGAGAAAAATTCTTATCTTTCAAGTGTTTTTCAGTAAGAGCTTTTGTGGTTAAAAGTTTTATTTTTATTTATTTTAACGAGTTGGAAAAAAAAAAGAGAAGTCTTTGGGAATTGTTTTTGTTCTTCATTTCTATTTTATCCTAGAAGTTTTCCCAAGTATTTTCTTTGTGTTTTGATTTCCAAACACCTTTATTTCTCACACTTGAGCTATCTATCTATCCTATCTATAGGATCTTGTTTTTGTGAGGAAAATTTGTTTGTGGTTATTTGCTTTGAGTTGTGGGTATCCCTCTTGTGTAGAGGTGATTGTGGAGGAGTTTAGTTTGGTTGGTATCCCTCTAAGTGTAGAGGTGATTGTTGGAGTGTTGGCTTTGAATCTTATCTCTCTAGTGTGAGGTGATTGTTGTTTGGCTAAGTGCCAATCCCTCTAAGTGTAGAGGTGATTGTTGTTGTGCCTTACCTCTTGTGTAGAGTTTGCGTTTGTTGGAGAGGGGAGTTGTGTACTCCTAGTTGTATTACCCAAATCCTCAGTGGAGGTTCCCTGTGTGGGAAGTTCTGTGTGGACGATTTAGTGAAAATCCTTTTGTGTGAAGGCGGGGACGTAGAGCAGTGGCTCGAACCTCGAAACATATCTTGTTGTTTGCGATTGATTCACTATCTTTAACTTTCTCTCTCTCTCTCTCTCTCTTTTATTTCTTGCATTGCATCATATTCATATCATATATATGCTTGGTATTGTTTGTGTGCCTTACTTGTGTTGAACTAAGAGAGCTTTACATAACATCTCAACTCTTATTTAGAGGAATTTAGAGGAGATAGTCCAGAGCCCTTCACCGGGAATTCGGCTGTACTCTTTGGTTACACTAAGTGTGTTGTAATTTGTTTTTAATTCCGCATCATTTGTCATTAGATTAACTATACACCTATTCACCCCCTCTAGGTGTACTTACATACGTATGCTTTAGTTTTGACAAAACATACATATGCGTTGAAGATTGTTTAGTTTCATGTTTTATGGTTTCATGTTCATGAAAAAGGATTTTCATGTGTTTTGATTGAGCTTTATTGTCTTATCTCCATGATTATGTTTCTTACATGATTCTTATACACTTGATATGTCTTTTGTTTACTCATGGTTTTGATTCATAGATTTTTAAGTGTCAATTATTGTGCATTTAGCATATTTTTATGAAATATATATGTTTTTGTTTCTTGCTTGAAGAATTTTGTCTTAGTTTTTTAAAATTTCTTTAAACTAGTTCCTTATTCTTCAAATTGGTAGAGTTTTCAACCTATATTATATTATTTTCAAAATGTTATTTTTGAAAACTTCTACCTTATAAGGGCGTTGGTTGGACGACCATACCTTGTATGCTCTTTAATGAATATCTTTTAAATTTGTGCATGATAGGGTGGATGATATGAATTATGAATGATTCTTAATGATATTTTCTTTTTTGTATACTTATGTTTTCTTATATATGTATGCACCATATTTCAATTGCTCTAATTATACATACATATATATGATTTCTTGTGCTAGATTAACAATGTCTATACATATATGTTTTTATAGCAACTGGTATCAATTATTTACAATTGGTATCTATATTGCCAATTAGTTTAGAATTTAAAAAGATTGATTTCATGGATTATTTATTTTTAATTGGTATAATTTTTTATCCATGTTGTTTTTTTTCAATTGGTATATTTTCTTCGTTATCAAAATGTTTTATTTTAAATAGGTGTATTTTTCAGCTGGAACGCGACCTCCGTGTCTACGATTGAGGCTTTATCTTCAGTAATTTTTAGACAGCCTGCAATGTCATTTCATTATATTTATTTGATTACATCTAATAAGAGTAATACAATAAATTCTATTACGTCTATGTGTTTACAACTTTTTAAAAAAGAAATACATCAGATCCAAGTCCAAACGCTCCATTCCTGCCACCATTAATAGGATCCCGATGCTGAAGCAACAATGACTTGCACATCAGAGAATGCCTCTCGGGAGTAGTCGTCCATCTCATCCGCGTCATAGCTCTTGAACAGGTAATCCTATGCCTCCACTCCCCACGACTCCAAGGTAGCCATACTCATACCACAGTCCCCCTCGCGTCGTGAGAAGAATGAGAACTCTCAAGAAGCCCGCAGGGAGAGCAGCGGTGATGTTCAATGAGACGGGCTTCGACAAGACATGTAAGACAGTGATGAAATCACGTAGGCACCCTAATACCGACTAGGAGAAGTATCATTACTAAACAAAGAGACTCCAGATCACCAATAGAGAGACTCTGGGCCACTAAAGGGAAAAGCCAGAATCCCTCGGCTTGGATTAACTGAAACCCCATCTTGATGGATAACGATGCTGCATGCAAGACAGTTGGAATAGGCAATATCTGCATGAAGAAGTTTGATTGAAGGATGCGAACACTCAAGGACGTGAGACATGCTCCGGACCTAATGAAAACTTTTTCTCATTGGGAGCCTTGAAAGCTCAGGGATACAAGTTCTTAGGTATGGGTGGAACGCTAAAGGTCACTAAGGGTTCTGTGACTGTCCTCAAAGCAGAGCATGCAGTGAACTTGTACAAGGTGATTGGAAGTGTGATGATTGTTGTTACTTCCGTAGCAACAAAGAAGGAGGACGCTACAAGACTTGGCATGTGTATCTTGGACACGTGTGCGAGTGAGGTCTTCAAACCCTACACATCAAAAGAGTTCTACCAGGTATTAAACACTGCAAACTTAACCTATATAGTTTTGCATTATGAGTAGACAGACAAGAGTAGCTTTTACCACCTTAGTGCACAAGACTAAGGGCTTGTTAGATCTTATAGACACGAATGTGTCGGGATCTTCTCCAGTTGCATTCATCGGGGGTGCATGTTATTATATTACTTTTATAGATGATTTCTCTTGAAAGGTATGGGTGTACTTCTTGAACCAGAAATCAGATGTATTTAAGAGGTTCAAAGAGTGAAAAGCCATGATGGAGAATCATAAAGGGCGAAAGGTGAGATAATGGGGGTGAGTATACATCATCAGAATTCAATGAGTACTTAGCTAGTGAAGGTATTGAGTACTAGCTAAGTATTTTAGAGCACCCAAAAAATAAATAGAGTAGAAGAGCGCATAAATCAGATATTTACAGAGTGTGCATGTAGTATGAGGTTACAGGTTGACATGTCAAAAGATTTTTGGGCAGAGGTAGTGAGTCATGCGAGCTATTTAGTGAATTGGTCACTATCTACAACTGTTGATCTTTAGATCCCAGAAGAGATATGGCAAAGAGAGTTAGTGGACTATTCAACCTTACGAATATTCGGCTGCCCAACATATAGTTTGGTTGATAATCTAATGAGGAACAAACTGGAGTCCAAATCAAAGAGGTGTTACTTCATGGATTTCACCAGGGAACCAAGGCATGCAAACTTTGGGATCCAGAGAAAAAGTATCCCTTTGTTAGCAGAGATGTGGTCTTTGATGAAGAATCAATGTTTCAAGAAAATTCAAAGACGAAGGATAAGATGTAAGATAGAGTTTCAGATAGTTCAACTGATTCTCAGAGCAAAGAGTTTGAGTTTTCAGATGGCCCCAACAAGCCTGTCGAGTCGGATGAAGACTTCTCAGATTCAGATAGAGAGAGGTAGGAAGCTAATTAAGAGCAATATGTGCAACTTGGACCGTTGAGACGGTTATACAGAGTTTTAATGTCACCAATCAGATATGGCTGGAAAGAGGAACAAATCTCTTTTGCATTAGTAACGGAAGCTAGAGATCCTAGTAGTTACAAGGAGGCAATCGAGGCGGATGACAATGACAAGTGGGCCATATCCATAGAACATGAGATGGAGTCTTTGGAGAGGAATCAAAGTGAGATTTGATGAATCTCCCAAAGGGTTCTAAAGTAATAGATTGCAAGTGATTATTTCGAAAGAAGGATAATGAGCAATACAAGACAAAACTAGTTTCCAAAGTGTATTGTCAGAAGGAGGGTATTGACTATAATAAGATCTTCTCTCCTGTAGTCAAACATAGATCTATTCGATTGTTGTTGGCAATTGTGGCCTAAGGTGATCTCGAGTTGGAGAAGCTGGATGTGAAAATAATATTTCTGCATGGTAAGTTAGAGGAGATGATATATATGAAGCAAACTGAATGATTCGTTCAGGAAGGTCAGGAAAACAAAGTGTGTCTTCTCAAGAAGTCCCTTTACGGGTTGAACCAGTCTCCCAGGCAGTGGTACAAGTGGTTCGACTCATTTATGATTAAGGCCAATTACACCCGATGTGAGAATGACAGTTGTGTTTATTTCAAGTATTGCAATGATGATCTCACATATCTATTGTTGTATGTGGATGATTTGCTGATTGCTGCGAGAGATAAGACACATATTCAAAATCTTAAAGCTTAGTTAAAGAAGGAGTTCGACATAAAAGATTCAGGAGAAGCCAAGAAGATCTTAGGTATGAAGATCAGTCGAGACAGGAGTAAAAACAAACTCTGACTATCTCAAGAGAATTATGTTCTCAAAATGTTGGAAAGGTTTAACATGGATGAAGCAAAACCAATCACTACTTCTTTAGCAGGTCACTTCAGGTTATCCTCCAATCTGTGTCTAAACTCACAAGAATAGGAGGATAAAATGTCTCGAGTACCGTATGAGAGTTGTAAGTTCACCTAGAGGGGGGGGGGTGAATAGGTGATGGCTAATCTAATGGTCACTTAATGGTAAATTATGCAAATAATGCGGAAGCTATAACAAATATGACCAAATTGAATCTTCTTTTAATTAAACACTTATGTATAACTCAAGAGTGTTGCCGAATTCCCTTTGCAGGGCTCTGGACAAGCTCCTTTAGATTCCCCTTGAATGGGTTGAGGTGCCGCGTTGGCTCTCTTGGTTGAATACTAGTGTTAACAACAATCCCAAGCAAGTATAGCAATTATGAGCACAAGGGAATATATCAAGCATGTAAATGATAAAGACAATTATTGAATGCAAGATATAAAAGAGACAAAGAGAGAGAGGGAGGGATAGAGTAAGCAATCGCAAACACAAAGGTATGTTTCGAGGTTCGAGTACACTTGCTCTACATCCCCGCCTTCGACACACGAAGGATTTCCACTATGCAAGATCCCAATGGATCTCTCCTCGGTGCCGCAACACCTACAAGCCCTCGGACTCCCTAGTCCCGTACACACCGCAAGCCCACCGGCTCGCCGAGGCCGCACCTCGTACAACAAGTCCGCATTCGAACTCGAAACAACGACGAGCACACTTGCCCGTTTCCTCAAAGAACAAGAAATGATCTCTTGGTGATCTAAACACTTGATCACCAATAAAAGCTCTCACTACAACACTCCTATAAGATGAATAGACAATGGTTGCTCAAGTGTTTGTGTGAGAAAAGCAAGGATTGAAACTTTGGTGAAAAACTCAAGAACTCTTTTAAACACTCTTTATAAAATCTTCCCTTTAGATAGGAAATATTTGCTCACTATTTTGTGGAGAAAACTCTTCTGAAAGTATGGGAAAAACTGGCTCTAAAGGTCTCCAAAATCTTAGCTCAAAACAATGACCAAACCCCCTTTTATAGAGGTCAGAAAAATCTGACCGTTGGGGTCTGTCAGAGCTGCCGGTCGACCGGCCGGTCGACCGCCAACGGTCAAAAATCCGACCGTTGGAGCTTCCGGTCGACCGCCCGGTCGACCCAGAAATCCAGAGAGCAGAACTCTCTGCAGCGGTCGACCGTCCGGTCGACCGGACCACTGTGCTGACAGACATGCACAAGTCTGTGCACGTCCGGTCGACCGTGGGTCGACCGGCCCTTGGTTCGGTCAACCGCCCGGTCGACCGGACTGGCCTGTCAGCCAATTTCAGGCCTGGAAAACTGGTATAAAAATTTATTTTAAAATCTTTTAACACTTATAAAAATTCCATAAACTTGTTTTAACATTCTATATTGAAAACCAAACTTGTGATAAAAATTTTCAAGACATATATCAACATATTCATATTATTTCAGCGTCTTGCAAATTTTATCAAAAATCAGAACATGTATTTTTCAAACTTGGTTTTCATAACTTCACAAAATATAAAACAAGATATTTGATTTCATTTTAAAGCCTGTGTATGGATATGATCCACTATACAATCATAATGTAATATCTATGTTTTTGACATTAAGCTCTAAATTAGGTTTTGGTTGAAACATATAACTTTGAATACCAAAAACCAAAACTATGTTTTTCCAAAAATGAAAATCTTTTCTAAATCTAAAAATTCTTTTATGAGAGTGTGTGTGCATGATATACTTGAGCAATCCACCAACTATCTATCCTTTACATTTTATCTAAAACATAAAAATCTTATACCTAGACACAAGTCTTGAACTTGAAGTCTTCCCTTGAAGTCTTCTCATCTTCTTGACTAGGTCCAAGCTTGATCCAAAAGCTCCTTGGATCACACCGTGCTAGCTCCAAAACTTGACATTTTATCCTTTGTTGAGCTATGCACCTACTAAGATCTTGATAATGAATCTGTTACTAATTAAACACAAGATCATTAGTAAATATAACTTCATGAGTTGATCATCATCAAAACTAGGGTGATAGGCCTTTGGGCCAACAATCTCCCCTTTTTGATGATGACAAAACTCATGGAGTTATATATGCATGGATTAAAGTAAAGCTTCAAGGAAGCTCCCCCTTAACTCATGCATACCAAATAAATAATAATATATGACAATGAAGCTCATAAATATGTATGCAAATGATGGAGATGAAACAAAATAAATCTTTTTCTCCTATGCAAAACAAAAACATATATGCATAAATAACAAGGAAAGACAAATACTACTCCCCATAACAAGGAAGACAAATACTACTCCCCCTTAAGCAATGAAAACATGCATATATATACTCAAATTCTTCTCCCCTTTTTGTCAATCATCAACAAAGGGGTTCAAAGTAAAATCAAATCAAACAAATTTTTCTCCCCCTTTTTGTCAAAAACAAAGAGATCAAGAAGGGGTAATCAATCGATAAAAATTTATATGCGATATAGACGCTAAGTTAGCTTCCCTACACATATACATTATATGAAAGAGGGATGACAAGCCCTAACTCACATAACACATATTATGTAATGCATAAGAGGAGATGTGAAGCTCCCCCTACACACGTATATCATATAAAGAAGAGTTGTCAAGCTCCTCAATTTATAATATACTCAACATGAATCCATATGTAAGAGAGATGTTAAGCTCTCCTTGCATATAGGCAATACAAATCAAAAATTTTGAATTTTTCTTATCAAACAAAATTTGAATTCTCTCGATAAAACAAATTTTGAATTTTGATATCAATTTTGAAAAAGATCAATTGTAAAATAGTGATCAATAGTAAGGTAATGATCAACCATATTGATACCAATTAAAAACTAATGCATAAGCTTGAAAAATAAGATTTGAATTTAGCTTAGCATTAATAACCTTTGTGCTTTAAATATGTAAGACAATTTAACTAAACACAATTAACACATATATGTATGAAAAAGGGAATACCAATAGAAATTGATATAATGTGAATTTGAAAGCATACATACATATAATCAAAACATGAGTATATACAAAGAGGAATCATATTGATACCAATTGAAATGATCCAATGATACCAATTGACATAAGGTAAGTTCAAGTGTATATCTCATAGTATAATCTACAAAAAATTTTTTTTAAAAAAAATATATTTCAAGGTATATGTATGTTTTGACAACACAAGAAGTATACACACATATCCCAAAATACAATTGAGTCCATATATATAGATTTGCATGAAGGGCAAATGACTCAAGAGGTATACATGTATATCTTAAAGTTTGGCAAAATACACATATACATGAAATGAAAACACATGATCATAAATCAAATCCAAAAGTGAATACAAGGTTAAAGATGTATGTATCATCAAAATTAAGCAATACAAGCACATTTCATAGGTTCAAATAAGCATTCAAGCACAAATATAAATAGGATTATTTGTGGCCCACAAAATGTTCAAGTATAACTCCTAGTGTTGATAAAACTAACATTTATAAACTAATACTCAATACATGAAGCAACAAATAAATTTTGAGAAAAATAGAATCATGTGTAAATCTCAAAAACTATTTGAAGAATAAATAACTAGTATAATTTGTTTTTGAAAAACTAGTTAAAGATCCTTCAAATATAACAAAACTTATGTTTTTCATAAACATAACTAGATACACAAAAATTTAAGCACTCATGGTCTATATGGCTCAAAATAATTTTTAACAAAAGTGTGAGTGTTAAACTATCATGTAAATAGCATTTTTATGAAAATAGTCAATGAAGCTCAAAAGATCATAAGTCACATTTTTTTTAACAAAAACACGAAAAATCATTTTTCATCAAAACACTAATCTCATGGTATATGTATGATTAATCCAATCCTAACAATACACATACATATCCCAAATATAAAAGAGTCTATTAATAATGTTTGCATGAAGGTAAGAGACTCACGGGTATACATGTATATTTATTAGATGTGAATTAAAAATACATATACATGAAGTAAAGTCATAAAATAGGTAAAACATGTATAAACAAGAATCATCAAAACTAGATTATACATATGCATTTAGTGGATACAAATGAGCATGAAGTTCAATCATATATGAGTCAATTGTAATTCACTATTTGTACATGTATACATGCAAGTTTGATAAAATCTACATTTAAACTAGTTCATACCACATGAAGCACAAAAATACATAAAACATGAACATGCTATGAATATATGAAATTAAAAGCATGTACATAAAAGTAGGAGTTTAGAGAGTGTTACCAACTCCAAAGCTCCAAATATGGTGGTTGTCCCACCAAAGCTCCTTGATAGCGATGCATCCAAATGTTTGTCCATCGAGTCCATTGCATCCACTACCAAGGCACCAATCCTCTCACGTCTTGTGAGAGCCCTCACCTACATCAAAAGCAAATGGTGGGGGTTTTGGTACCCATATTTTCTTGGGTCCTTTGGGGTTAGTCTTGTTGTAAGGAACCCAAAATCTTTTATAATTAGCAAAATTTAGAGAATTAATATTATCATAACAAAACTTTGCTAAATGGCCTTTGCGGCCACAATGTGTACATACGTACACCTTAGTATGCTTATGTGTAGGAGTGTGAACATGTTGTGCAACATAAGCATGATGATGAGAGTGATGTGCATGAATGTGTGGAGTTTGTTTCTTTGAAAACATTGACTCCAACCTAGAATGATGAAAAGCACAAGAGTTCAAAGTTGAACTCAAACCATCCATTTTATTTTTCAAATCTTTAATCTCATTAGTGGTGGCATGTAAAGCATGGTGAGATATAGAATCATTTTTCTTCTTCTTTTTAGAAACAAATTCTTTTCCTTTTCAACAAATTTTCTTTTCAAAGTAATATTTTCTTGAAAAACAACTTCTTTTTGTTTTTCCACCAAATCAACTTTCTTTTTCAAAATAGTGTTTCCTTCACATAAATCATTCAATTTTGTAAGCAAGGAAACATTCTCATTTTTCAAATTTTTATTTTCTTTTTCTAAGCATGCCATTTTATTTTCTAATGAATCTTTTTCATTAAGCATGGCATCAAAATTCTTTTTCAAATTATTGTTGTCTTTTTCTAAACATGCAATGTTAGATTTAAATGTATCATGTTCTACATGCATGCAAGCAATATTCTTTTTCAAATTTTTATTTTCTTTCTTAATCATGTCATACCTTTCAAGCAATAGATGACAAAAGGTAGTAAGCTCATCATATGACATGTCATCATCATCGGATTCGGAATTTACCTCAAGGGGGTTATCCCCTTGGACCATGTAGCACTTGTTGGAGGTGTCGCTTCCAACATCCGAGTCACTCCCCGCATAGTATAGATCTTTTTCGCCGAGGGAGGTGATGATATTCCATACTACAAAAGCCGATTCAACATTAGAAACCCTAGATAAATAGTCATCATTTAGGGTTGACTTGATAGCATGAAGGGCTTTTGCATTAGCCTCAAAATTCTTACCATCTAAAGAATATGCATTATTAGTAGTGGCAAGATATACATGAATGCCTAAGGCTTTGAGGTACAATGACATCTTAACCTTCCAAATTTGGATGTTAAGAATGTCAAAGGTGGGTGGTGACATGAAGTCCATGGTGTGTGTACAAATCTTGTGATTAGCCTAAAAATGAGGATCTTTTACTCTAGGTTGTTAGACCCAAATCAGAGTACCAAGCTCTGATACCAATTGTAAGTTCACCTAGAGGGGGGGTGAATAGGTGATGGCTAATCTAATGGTCACTTAATGGTAAATTATGCAAATAATGCGGAAGCTATAACAAATATGACCAAATTGAATCTTCTTTTAATTAAACACTTATGTATAACTCAAGAGTGTTGCCGAATTCCCTTTGCAGGGCTCTGGACAAGCTCCTCTAGATTCCCCTTGAATGGGTTGAGGTGCCGCGTTGGCTCTCTTGGTTGAATACTAGTGTTAACAACAATCCCAAGCAAGTATAGCAATTATGAGCACAAGGGAATATATCAAGCATGTAAATGATAAAGACAATTATTGAATGCAAGATATAAAAGATACAAAGAGAGAGAGAGAGATAGAGTAAGCAATCTCAAACACAAAGGTATGTTTCGAGGTTCGAGCACACTTGCTCTACATCCCCGCCTTCGACACACGAAGGATTTCCACTATGCAAGATCCCAATGGATCTCTCCTCGGTGCCGCAACACCTACAAGCCCTCGGACTCCCTAGTCCCGTACACACCGCAAGCCCACCAGCTCGCCGAGGCCGCACCTCGTACAACAAGTCCGCACCCGAACTCGAAACAATGACGAGCACACTTGCCCGTCTCCTCAAAGAACAAGAAATGATCTCTGGTGATCTAAACACTTGATCACCAATAAAAGCTCTCACTACAACACTCCTATAAGATGAATAGACAATGGTTGCTCAAGTGTTTGTGTGAGAAAAGTAAGGATTGAAACTTTGGTGAAAAACTCAAGAACTCTTTTAAACACTCTTTATAAAATCTTCCCTTTAGATAGGAAATATTTGCTCACTATTTTGTAGAGAAAACTCTTCTGAAAGTATGGGAAAAACTGGCTCTAAAGGTCTCCAAAATCTTAGCTCAAAACAATGACCAAACCCCCTTTTATAGAGGTCAGAAAAATCTGACCGTTGGGGTCTGTCAGAGCTGCCGGTCGACCGGCCGGTCGACCGCCAACGGTCAAAAATCCGACCGTTGGAGCTTCGGTCGACCGCCCGGTCGACCCAGAAATCCAGAGAGCAGAACTCTCTGCAGCGGTCGATGTCCGGTCGACCGGACCACTGTGCTGACAGACATGCACAAGTCTGTGCACGTTCGGTCGACCGTGGGTCGACCGGCCCTTGGTTCGGTCGACCGCCCGGTCGACCGGACTGGCCTGTCAGCCAATTTCAGGCCTGGAAAACTGGTATAAAAATTTATTTAAAATCTTTTAACACTTATAAAAATTCCATAAACTTGTTTTAACATTCTATATTGAAAACCAAACTTGTGATAAAAATTTTCAAGACATATATCAACATATTCATATTATTTCAGCGTCTTGCAAATTTTATCAAAAATCAGAACATGTATTTTTCAAACTTGGTTTTCATAACTTCACAAAATATAAAACAAGATATTTGATTTCATTTTAAAGCATAGTGTGTATGGATATGATCCACTACACAATCATAATGTAATATCTATGTTTTTGACATTAAGCTCTAAATTAGGTTTTGGTTGAAACATATAACTTTGAATACCAAAAACCAAAACTATGTTTTTCCAAAAATGAAAATCTTTTCTAAATCTAAAAATTCTTTTATGAGAGTGTGTGTGCATGATATACTTGAGCAATCCACCAACTATCTATCCTTTACATTTTATCTAAAACATAAAAATCTTATACCTAGACACAAGTCTTGAACTTGAAGTCTTCCCTTGAAGTCTTCTCATCTTCTTGACTAGGTCCAAGCTTGATCCAAAAGCTCCTTGGATCACACCGTACTAGCTCCAAAACTTGACATTTTATCCTTTGTTGAGCTATGCACCTACTAAGATCTTGATAATGAATCTGTCACTAATTAAACACAAGATCATTAGTAAATATAACTTCATGAGTGATCATCATCAAAACTAGGGTGATAGGCCTTTGGGCCAACAAGAGTGCGGTGGGATCACTGGTATATGCTATGTCTGCACTAAACCTGACTTAGCATGCAGTAAGTACAATAAGTCAGTTCATGTCAATCAAGGAAGACAATATGGGAAGCAGTGATTTGGGTGCTACAATATCTATGAGAGACTACAAGATTAGGCTGGCATTTCAGAGGTTGAAAACAGGGAAGCCTAAGGTATTATAACGATATGTTGATGAAGATTATGCAGAAGATCTATGACGGTTTATGTATTCATAGTGCTAAGTGCGTTGTTAGTTGAAAGGCAGAGTTGCATGATATCGTCGCATTTTCAACAATAAAGATGGAGTACATGGCTGTAGTGTTGGCCCAAAGGCCCATCACTCTAGTTTTGATGATGATCAACTCATGTAGTTATGTTTACTAATGATCTTGTTTTAATTAGTGACAGATTTATGATCAAGATCTTAGTAGGTGCATAGCTTCAACAAAGGATTTAAAGTCAAGTTTTGGAGCTTGCACGGTGTTTGGACCAAGTCAAGAAGGCTTCAAGTGAAGACTTCAAGAAGATGAAGACTTGTGTCTAGGTTTGTTTTATAAGATTTTGTTTTTAGATAAAATGTAAAGGATAGAATAGTTGGTGGATTTCTCAAGTACATATACACACACACTCTTGATAGTTTTATTTTACAAAAGATTTTCTATTTTAGAAAATACATGTTTGATTTTTGGTATTCTAGTTTATATGTTTTATCCAAAACCATGTTTAGTGCTTAATGTCAAAAACATAGATATTTCACCATGTTTGTGTAGTGGATCATATTCATACACACTATGCTTCAAATGAGTTTAGAATATCTTGTTTTTGTATTTTGGAGAAATTTGGAAAACAAGTTTTGGAAAAATACAGTTTTCATGTTTAAGCCAATTTTTTTCAAGTTACAAAAATAGTCCAAATTATTTGTAACATGCCTTGATTTTGTGCAAGCATGTTTGTTTATCAAAGTATATTGGTAAAACTATTTTGTAGATTTTCTATGAATTTATGGGATTTTATTTCAATCAAAATGTCTAACTTTTTTATCCCTGAAAACTGTTTCCTGGCTTCAGCCGGTCGACCGGGACGGTCGACCGCAGCTTGAAGTCGGTCGACCGACTCGGTCGACCGATGTGCACAGACGTGCACGCCAGTTTGGCTGGAGGGCCGGTCGACCGGGACGGTCGATCGTCCAGAGAGCTTTGCTCTCTGGAAAACCCCGGTCGACCGAGCGGTCGACCGACAGAGAATCTGTTCTCTGTTCTAGAGGCTCGGTCGACCAGGCTGGTCGACCGAAGCCCCAACGATCGGATTTCTGACCGTTGGCGGTTGACCGGGCGGTCGACCGACAGCTCTATCAGACCTCCAACGGCTAGTTTTTCTAACTCTATAAATTGGGACATTTGGGGGCTGTTTTCTCTAAGATTTTAAGTGGATTTTTGCAACAGTTTTTCCTACTCTTTCAAGAGGTTTTCTCCACTTATTTGAGAGCAAATATTTCCAATCAAAAGGGGAGTTTTATCAAGAGTGTTTAAAAGTGATTTCTTGAGTTTTTCCTCCACCATTTCAATCCTTGTTTTCTCACACAACACTTGAGCTATCCATTGCTATATCTGCCTATAGGGATTTGTTGTGAGAGGATTTTAGGTGATCAAGAGTTGTGATCACCAAAGTTCATTTTTGCTCTTTGAGGAGGCGGACGTTTGTGTTCGCATTGTTCCGGGTCCTAGTCGGGACTCGTGTTTCGGGTTCTAGTGGGAACTTGGTGTTTGAGGTGCGGCCTCGGCGACCCGGTGGGCTTGCGGTGAGTACGGGACCAGAGAGTCCGAGGGCTTGAAGATGTTGCGGCACCTAGTGATCCGGGAGATCGATTATAGTGGAAATCCTTCGTGTGTCGAAGGCGGGGATGTAGAGCAAGGGTGCTCGAACCTCGAAACAAATCCCTTGTGTTTGTGATTGCTCACTCTCTCTATCTCCTTATTTATATCTTGCATGCTTCTATTGTGTTTATCTTTACATGCTTGATATTCTTATTGTGCTTTATTGATATATGCTTGGGGATTGTTTGCTAACACTAGTTTTCAACCAAGAGAGCCAACGCGGCACCTCAACCCATATCTAGGGGAATCTTGAGGAGTTAGTCCAGAGCCCTTCACGGGGAATTCGGCTACACTCTTGTGTTAAACTTGGTATTTAGTGTAAGAAGTTTGTTTAGGTCATAATAGTTTTTAATTCCGCATTTAGTGACCATAAGATTAGCCATCACCTATTCACCCCCCTCTAGGTGACTTTACAATTGGTATCAGAGTCAAGTGCTCTTGATTTGGGTCTTACAACCTAGAGTTAAAGATCCTCTTTTTAGGCTAATCACTATTTTTGTTCACACACCATGGATTTCATGTCACCGCCCACTTTTGACATTCTTAACATCCAAGTTTGGAAGGTTAAGATGTCCTTGTACCTCAAGGCCCTAGGCATTCATGTTTACCTTGCCATCACTAATAATTCATATTGTTTAAATGGCAATAATTTTGAGGCTAATGCAAAAGCCATTCATGCTTTGAAAAGTACCCTAAATGATGATTATTTATCTACGGTTTCTAACATTGATTCGGCTTTTGTAGTATGGAATATCATCACCTCTCTTGGCAAAAAAGATCTATATTATGCGGGGAGCGATTCGGATGTTGGAAGCGACACCTCCAACATGTGCTATATGGTCCAAGGGGTAACCCCTTGAGGTAACTACCGAATCCGAGGTAGAAGATAATGACATGTCATATGATGAGCTTGCTTGTTTTTTCAACAATTACTTGGAAAATATGACATGCTAAGAAAAGATAATAAAAATTTGAAAAAGAAATTTGATTGCATGCTTAATGAAAAAGATTCATTAGAAAATAAGGTTGCATGTATTGAAAAAGAAATGAGTTTTTGAAAAATGAAAATGTTTCCTTGTTGTCTAAATTAAATGATCTTTGTGAAGGAAATAATATTTGAAAAATGAAATTGCTTTGGTGGAAAAACAAAAAGAAATGCTTTTCAAGAAAACAACTCTTCGAAAAGAAAAATGATTGAAAAAGAAAAGGTTAAAGTTTCTAAAAAGAATAAAAATGATTCTCATTCTCATCATGCTTTACATGCTACCATAAATGAAAATGAGATAAATGTTTTGAAAAATAGGATTGATTGTTTGAGCTCCACTTTGAGCTCATGTGCATTTAATCATTCTAGATTGGAGTCTTTGTTTTCAAAGAAACAAGCTCCACATGTTCATGCACATCATCATCATGCATATGCTTATGTTGCACGTCATGATCACACTCACACACATAAGCATTCTAAGGTGTAGAAATGTACACATTGTGGCCGCAAAGGCCATTTAGCAAAGTTTTATTTTGACAATTTACATCATATTAATTTTGCTAATAAAAATGTTTTAAAGTTTGTCAAGGAACCCAAACATTTGCAAATAATAATGTTCCTTATAAAGCTAACCCCCAAGGACCCAAAAGAAAATGGGTACCAAAGTCCCCACCTTGTGTATTTAATGTAGGTGAGGGCTCTCACACGACGTGAGAGGGATGGTGCCTTGATGGTGGATGCACATGGACTAGATGGACACATAATTGATGCACCGCTATCAAGAAGGTTTGGTGGGACAACCACCATGTTTTGGAGCTTTAGAGTATAGTTCATGTGTTGGTAACTATCTCTAAAACTCTTAGTTAAGTTTACATGCTTCTTTCATTTGATGATTATTTAGCATGTTCATGTTTTATTTGTTTTTGTGCTTCATGTGGTAGATACTTGTTTAAATGTAGTTTTTATCAAAACTTGTATTTATACATGTACAAATAGTAAACAACAAATTGATCTATATATGTTTGCACTTCATGTTCATTTGTACTCACTTTATGCACATGTATAGGCTAGTTTTGATGATTTCCTCATTTACACTTGTTTTGCCAATTTTCGTGTTTTACTTCATGTATATGTATTTTATATTCAAATCTAATAAATATACATGTATACCTTGAGTCATTTGCCTTTATGCAATATATATTATGGACTCTTTTGAATATTTGGGATATGTATGCATATTGTTAGTTTTAGATAAATCATACATATACCTAGAAGTGTGTTTTAAAAATTGAAAATGAATTTTCATTTGTTTTGTTTGATAAAATGATATTTGTGTTTTGAGCTTCATTGATTATTTTCATGAAAAATGCTAAACACATGATTCTTGTACACTCACACTTTATTTGTTTATTCATGACCTTGTTTCATGATTCTTTTTGAGCTTTATCGATTTTGAGTGTTAACTCTTGTGTATTTGGTATGATTCATGAAAAACTTATATTTTGGTTTCATGTTTTGAAGGATCTTTAACTAGTTTTTCAAAAATCATTTTAACTAGTTAATTATTCTTCATTTGGTAGTGATTTTCAATGCTATACTATTTTCAAATCTATTTTTGAAAACCCCTACCTTCCATGGGCGGATGGCTGGGCGAGTATGCCTTGTAAGCTTTATTGGAAAATCCTTTACCTTGTGCATATAAAAGGTGGTAGGTTATGAGTTATTTACTTAATTTACATTGCTATTTTCAATTGGTATCATTGGATCTTTTCAATTGGTATCTAAATTGATAATTTTGTATATACTCATATTTTGTTTTCTATATATGTATGCTTCATTATTTCCATAATATCAATTGCTATTGGTATTCTCTTTTCATACATATATATGATTTTCATGTGCTTGCTTTACAATTGGTTTACATATTTAAAGCACAAAATTAGTTTATGCTAAGCTTAATTGATAAAACTTTATTTTCAATTGGTATCTCAATGACATTTTTAATAAAGCTTATGCATTGCTTTTCAATTGATATCAATATGTTTCTATTTCAAATTTGTTATAAATTTACAATTGATATCAATATGTATTGCCTATTTGAAAAAAATTCAAAATTTGTAATGTTTATTTTACAATGGTATCAACATGATTTTTTTTCAATTGCTATCTTAAGAATTTTGTTTACAAGATATCTCAAGATTTGTTTTATTGAGAAAAATTCAAAATTTTGTTTGAACAATTAAAAATCAAAACATTTTTTGATCTGTCTTGCTTATATGCAAGGAGAGCTTAACATCTCTTCTACATATAGATTCATATTGAGTGTATCTTGTATTGAGGAGCTTGACAACTCTTCTTTATGTCATACACGTGTGTAGGGGGAGCTTCACATCTCCTCTTATGTATTACAGATTATGTGTTATGTGAATTAGGGCTTGTCATCCCTTCTTCATGTAATGCATATATGTAGGGAAGCTAACTTAGCGTCTTCCTCTTCATGAATGTATATCGCATATAACCTTTTATTAATTGTTTTTACCCCTTTATTGACTCTTTGTTTATGACAAAAAGGGGGAGAAAAATTTGATGACTTTGTTTTTACTTTAACCCCTTTGTTGATGATTGACAAAAAGGGGGAGAAGTATTTTGGTATTTATGCATGTTTTCCTTTCTTTATTCATAAAGGGGGAGTAGTATTTATGTTTATGTTCCTTTCTTTATTCATAAAGGGGAGAGGAGTATTTATGTTTATGCATATATTTTTTTTTGCAAATAGGAGAAAAAGAATTTGATTTGTTTTATGCTTGATTGGCATGTTTATCTCCTAGATTTGCATACATGTTTATGAGCATACATTGCATATTTATTTGGTTATTTGTTATGCATGAGTTAAGCGGGAGCTTCTTTGGAGCTTACTTTAATCCATGCATATATAACTTCATGAGTTTTATCATCATCAAAAGGGGGAGATTGTTGGCCCAAAGACCCATCACTCTAGTTTTGATGATGATCAACTCATGTAGTTATGTTTACTAATGATCTTGTGTTTAATTAGTGACAGATTTATGATCAAGATCTTAGTAGGTGCATAGCTTCAACAAAGGATTTAAAGTCAAGTTTGAAGCTTGCACGGTGTTTGGATCAAGTCAAGAAGGCTTCAAGTGAAGACCTCAAGAAGATGAAGACTTGTATCTAGGTTTGTTTTATAAGATTTTATTTTAGATAAAATGTAAAGGATAGAATAGTTGGTGGATTGCTCAAGTA